>CABFOV010003940.1:35062-58855 GCA_902141375.1 Timema poppense | reverse complement strand
ATTGCTCCTTATGTAAGCCACCGTGCTAGAGATCGCCTGTCAACTCAGATGTATACTGTTTGCCAAACAGGCATGATCGAAGGGTTGCCGTCAGTCGTCGCTCCTCCCTAGTTTTGCTACCTATATAGGTTATCCGAATGATTACAGTAATGGGATAAGGATGAGGAAGTAATAATTTAATGGAAGTCTAATCGTAAAATGCCAAACCGTTTAGTAATAAAACCTAAGCCCACCCGACTGAGATTCAAACTAGAGTATTAGGATGAGTTTCAGACCAGCTTCGGAGGCTCCATGGTCTAACGCAATGCATTCGTGATGGACTAAACTGCCGAATATGTGGATATTGGTATTTGAGCCGGGTTGGGTGCACCGAGTGTATTTTTTTCCAAAAGGTGGTTTTCCTCTCCCTTCACGCAAATACGAGTGCACTACATCTAAATTAAATCTCCTTAATCTTTAATACATTAGTGTAATTAGTCGTTAAACCCGAACGGCTGGTAAGACGCGGTGATAAAAATAAAAGTTTCAGTGTGTGTGTTTGGGATGTGAGGGAGGGCTAGAAGAGAAACGTATGGGGGAAGGGAAAGAAAAGAAAATCCAAATAATTTAAGTAGAATTAAAATAGTTTAGATTATTTTAGTAAGTATGTACTGTACGTTAAGGAACGGACGTTAGCAATGCATTTTATTGCAATAAAATTTAATTAGATTTAGCACATCACCAACAAATCTTACAAGACGAGGGTGACACCTTTGTCGATATGCTTATTGGTGCGGGTGAGTGTAAACTCTAGGCAACGCCCTCATGAGGCACTTAATACATCACTATTATGTACTATTAGTTATACGTTTGATCAGGGCTGGTGGTAAGCCAAAACTTCAACACCAACTCCTTCATGATTTAGCACAAGGCATTTTATCACCACCATGTGAATCATCCTTCTACTTAGTCTGATAGAACATAAATATATAGCTTTCATAAATCCCCATGAAAGTAAATATTATCTTGAAACCGGAGATGGCACATTTACACTATTTATTTTGAGGTATTTAACGTGTACTTGCTGAACTGACTTGTTATAGCAGCATACAAGGATTTCTATGAGGGAGGGCGAAAGGGTTTACCAGTTTTGTTGGTAAAGGTATTTTCACGTACCTTCCAGGGTTCTTTTACATGCCACACTCGACATGGGACGGACTTCCCCTCCAAAGGAATTTGTGCTAAAGGTCTTTATAACTCAAGAAAAACTCGTTGACCCTGGCTGGGTTTGAACCCACGAACATCAGGTCCTGAGGCAAGCACATTACCCCCAAAGACCACCGAGGCCGACTACATTCAAAGTCAGACAGCACAGCCTTGTGTTCTTATTTATTCCGCGTCCTTATAACCATCCGAGTTTAACTATATACTAGGTAGGAAGGAGCAAGGTAGAATTGAGAAGAAATACACTCACATTTGCGAATGGAGAGATTGATGCCATTTAGGAAAAAACACCTTCAGTACTCGATATCTGAATTACCCGCCAATGGCTAACCAGACTAGACTATCTTGACATTTATTACACATTAGCGGCCTCATGGTGTTGTGGTTAGATCTCCTGGCTGTTGACCTAGAGGTTCTAGGGGATTTTCTTCGAAGGAGTAACTGTGCCCATGGTCAGCAAGGTTTGGGTTAATTGAATCGGTAATTTATAAAACCACAAGCGTCCACATTTTCTCGGCAATGATTTATTGTAACTACAGCAACGACTATGGGAAGATGCTTCATTTCCTGTCAAAATAACGTCAGCCTACGCAATAATTTGTATTATCTAGGATTATACAATCTTGTCTTACTTTCAAAACAACACTAGTCCTGGATTCATTTGGTTTTACCAATGAACAATACATCAGTCCCAGACTCATGCGGTTTTACCACCAAACATTTTGTACCTGGCTTGCTCTGTACTCGACAATCTGACAAAATCTCTTCTTCTGAATACACTGAACTGATAATTAAATCAAGCAAACAGAATACATTTATAGCAAAAGAAGTTAAACATGATGCTAGATTAAATTTCAAACATTGGTGGCCACAGTATTCGTTGCTGCTCAGGGAAAAGGTATTCCAAAAGATCAGGTGTCGTCTTTTGGCAATACAAGCTTCATGTTTACCTACGATGCCAACACTCTCGGGGATGTAGCTGCATCATCATATATTGGTGGATTAAAGACACATTTATTTAAGCTTGGAAAATCAACGAAGATACCACCACTCCCTACAGAGAAAGCATACACTTTATTGGTGGCCATTCACGAAAAAAGACGCAAGACATAAGAAAAGTCCTTCAATAATTATCCCACATGAGCATGTATATTTTTATAATAAACTAATACAATGGACTACTCACTTGAAAACCCTGAATATAGAGGTGGCAGGTGATGTATAAGTAAAGAAAATATAAGCAACATTTTGTGTTGTATGCTTATTTTCTTATTTGTTTTTAAAAGGAATCTTACACGAAATATGTTTCTGCTTAGTTGTTAATTGAGGAGTATGTGTAAGCTGCCATTCAAAAAATGAAAATTTTGTTGCACTATTTTTTGTAAGCGAGCACTATGAGAGAATGCTTTTGTTTCCAATGACATAAAAAAGTTATGAATTGCTATATTACAACTGTAAAAATTCTATAATTTATCATGTAAAAATTTCACAATACTAACATAAAAACTACTAAGATTTTTTTTTCTTTTTTTCTAAAAACTTACTTTCCATAACGCATGTGGTTTTACAAATTACCGATTAAATTAGGCTTAAGCTAGGTTAAGCTCTTCATTGGCTTTAACCCGTAATATTTGGTACGATCCATGGCCTCTGGAAGCTCTTTGAAAATGGTGTTACTCAAATGAGGGGTGCAGCAGTTATTCCCGTGTAAAATTTTAATTTCTGGCTGACTCTTAGAGCTATTTGAAAGAGGTTTATTTTTCAGGGGTAGTACATTTTATTCCTGTCTTTGTCATCAAATACAGTAATTACATGGTAGTAAGAGAGGGTAATAAAATACAAACTTTTTTGGTTAACAATAACGTGTACTTTATTTTTATTTTACAGGTGTTAGAACTAAATTTGATGAAAGGGGACAGTTAGCAAAAAACACACTTTTTTTGTGACCTGCAAGCCAAAGAGAGGTTCTAAGACCCTCCACCAGGGTTTTTTGAAATTTTGATACCTTTATAAGACATTTTAGATTGGTCCTCGCTTAAACATTTTTGAAATTAAAATGCTTCTATAAGATTTTTGTGGCTGATATCATAACCCTCAATCGAATGATGACAGTTTTCAAAATATATTTCTTTATTTAGCCAATGGAAAATCATTAAAATAACTTAGATAAAATGTTAATTCAAAGGTTTTAAAGAAAACACTATTCTCAACAGTTTGCATACAGAATAGGACGCTAAACAACCACTTTCAAGATTTCCTTTCATCACATTTTGAAGTGATCCTGGGTCACTCAACAGTTTATTGAGTGTTGGTCAAAATAAGGAGATTTAAAAACTGTCTTATTATTTACCTACTAACACCTTTTTATAGTTTTTAAATAAAAACATAATACTTTTAAGCCAAGTTTATAAAGTTGCAGTTTGTTTTTTTATATTTATTTTGATCCAAGGCCATCTTTCAGCTCCATATGCTTTAAAATTTTCCCAACTGGGGTAGTGCACTTCCTAACTCCAGTTTCCCCACCATTCATACTGAATATATCAAAAATCAAAATATCTTATGACTTTATGCATGGATATTTAGTATTTGTAACTTTGGTTAACTATCATATACCAAGTGCGTTAATAACCCTACTACAATACATAGGCCTAATATTTAGACATTGGCACTACATTCTGGCATCCTTTTAACCTTAAAATATATTCACAAGGGTAATGAATAAGTACAAATATGTATTTTAAACCCAGATTATTTCTGCTAAAGTCATCTATTTCTTTAAACACATTCAAAGAGGGCTGATTCCATTTAAAATTTTGAAATTACTGATTCTATCCGGATGTTTCAAACCACTTTCCTAGGATTTATATGAAAATCTATAAATACAAATTTCATAGTTTTCCTTTTTACCAATAAGTTATTCTCACAAAGATGATAAAAATTGCTTGAATTGGAAATAAAACTAATAGTTTACATTTGGTTATGGTCTCTATCTCATATTTTACAGAGTATTACAAAAATATGTAAACATTCTTGTGACTTTTTATATGTCCAAATTAAATTTTCAATTCAACTGTGAACTTTTATTAAATTCAGGTAATCTGTTTCAATAAGGCCTATTATTAACTTTTGGTCTTGATTATTCTGTTCTTTTTAAATACGACAATTTTAAATGTTTTATTATATGTTTGTGAAATATTTTTTAAATTTGTGTAAAGTTACTGTAAAATTAGGTTATATATATATATATAGTGTATACACAATGCAAATGTATAAAACCTGTTTGAATAAAAAGTGAAACAAATCAATACAATTGAGTCAAATCCAAAAAATAATATTCAACCCCACATCCTTTCTCTATTAAAATGACTGAACATGAAAGAAAAAGTCAACTACTCAGCATTGCCAATTTTTGTATTTTGTTGGCGCCACTAGTCACATACCCATACACACAAGGTTGGTAATACTTCTCCCATAAAACAAGCCTACATTTCCTCAGAAAGAAATTATCTCAGAATGTGATTTACTTAACACAATAAAACTAAAGTAGAGCTCATCCGCCTGTAAATTATGGTGTAAAGTTTGTGAAGTCTTTCAAAACAAACTTAAGGAATGTAAGGGGAAGATGGGACCCACTTCTGACCCTTTGGTTTTGCGGCTGATGGTGACAGGTTATACTACAAGCATTTTGAATATGCATTTGGAATGTTGGGGGGAAATTTAAGATCTGTAAATTAGTAACTTTAAAAATAATGACTCAATACCTCTAAAATGTATGCGACAACCCTTCTGAATGTTTTTAAAAAATAAATAAGACAGTAAAACCAAGATACAACTTGTGTGTAGAGGAACAAAGGACACTTGCACTACAATATAAGAATACCACAAATTACATAGAACTAAAAAGAATAGGCTTTTTGTAAAAAACAATTATTTTAAAACTAATATGAAAGACAAAGATTGTATTGATTAGGTAAATATTTAAAGAGCAGATATTTTATGTATTAATCCTAAAGATAAATTTAAATGTATTTATCTAGGACTATACATAATTTTTTGTCAGATTACCCCATTATGATTATGAATTTTAAATTATTATATTAAACAGGATGATTATAAATAAACTTAGCACAGGGTATATTATGTGTGAATTANTTAAATTATTATATTAAACAGGATGATTATAAATAAACTTAGCACAGGGTATATTATGTGTGAATTAAAAAAAAAAAGTTCAATGAACATTTCATCTTCCTTTCAGCACTTTTTGCAAATTTAGAACTAAATTTTTTTGTAGATGGCATCCATTGTTCACACACAAGACACGTGTGTTTCTTGAATATTCCAATTTAGGAAGAATTTTTGGAGTAATAAGAAAGTATTGGGCAGAATTGGCTTGGTTTGTAGTTGCACTTAATAAATTAATAATCAATCGTTCATTTTCTTTGTCCATGCCCTGATTGATCTCATCAACACAGCAGAATGGAACACGGGACAGGCCTTGAAGAGAGATCATAAAGATGGCTGTAGAAACAGAACGTTCTCCTCCACTTTGCAGTCTACGGTTCAAGTTCTGCAGCTGATCTTCACTGCGAAATTTTACCCGAATGCGCAAACCATAATGTTCAAAATCATTTTCATCTTGACCATAGTCAAGAACAACTTCTCCTGCTGATTTAAGAGCATTAAAACATTCGCCAAACTTACTATTTATGCGTTCTACTAACTCCCTCAAAGGTGGCAGCCACCTACCCTTGATCTCGTGCATTTTCTCCATCAGTGTGCCATTTTTATTAGCCCTGCCTTCAAGTGCACCATTTAGGTCTGCAATTTGCTGGCTCCTTTGCTCATACTCTTGAATCAAGTGAGGATTCACATCTCCCAAACAGCTCAGTTTGGCTCGAGTTTCTCGTATGGCTGACTTCAGATCAACCACATCATTTGGAAGTGTTTCAAATAGAGCACTATAACGTTCAAACTCGGGGTTAGCTGGAGTAAATCCGTCGGTTGAAGCTTTAGCTGCCTCAAGTAGTTCTCTCAAGTTTGTTTTCATACTTGCTAAATCACGTTCTGCAGTATCCAAAAGAATCTGAAAGGCGTTTATTTTTTTTCTCATTTCCTCAACTTTGTTAGTGGTTTTATAACACTTGTATCTTGCTCCTTCCGTTTCAAACTTAAGTAGTTTGTAGTCTTTATACATTCGGAGTAGTTCTCCTAATACTAAGAAACGCTTGTTTTGACAATTTGTTAATTGGACGATAAGAGTATTTACATTTTTGTTGTAAGATTCCTTAATCTGCTCTTCGGACTCTAGTTCTCTTCTACAGCGCCGAATATCATCTTCCTTAGCACATATCCTGTTGTTGAGCTGATTTATTTTCTGCTCATGTCCTTCCAGCTCATGTCTTTTCTGAATAATCTTTTCTAATTTTTTATCTACTTGGGCCACCTCCGTCTCAATTTGTTCCAATTCTTCATCTGTATTTTGCAGTGCCTGTTTCATTTCTAAAATTCTACTGTCAATTCTTGCCAACTCTTCCTCATCTACAGAAATATTCAACAACTTTGCTGGTCTCAAGTTGTCTTGCCTGCATAACATCTCACCAGAGTATTTAGATATTGACCTATCCTGACGCTTATCTGTAGAAAGAAAGGTTCTTATTTCTTTAGGCAAGACTTCTTGAGATTCGGCTTTTTCGTTTCCAATCGGTATTTTATGTGCGTTATAATGTTCACAAATATAATTGTAAATGGCAGGTGGGGCTGTGAACAAATCTGACAAATAGCTGTGGAAACCAAGTGGCTTTAATTTATCCAGTGGAATTTCTGGTTTAAAGACTTTTTCTTCACAAGAGGATTGAATTGCATTAACACACAGATGTTGTTCAGCTCTTACTTTGGTAAGGAATAGGTTCATGTCATCAGCATTTTCAAAAACAAAAGCAATTAAATCTCTGTATGAGATCACATTTTCTAGATAAATCGCATTTTGGGATTTTTTTACATTTATCAACATCATTATTGGTTCGTACACGCGTCCTTGAAACAGTCCCTTGTTCTGACGAAGAGACATTACTGCTTTATACACATCATTTGTACTGGATGGATCGCAAAGCTTACGAAGTCGCTGGTCACTCACATCTGAGAATTTTAATCTTCTATTTTCCAGTGCTGGAAAAACATACATATTATTATTAATGTTGAAATGCTTCAATATAAAATTATCACTGCCTATTCTAAAAATTATGTTAATAATTTATAAAATCAGAAATTAACAAAACATAAAGGTATCTGGAACAGAGCACTAAGCTGAATTATGGTTTAAATCATAAGGGATTGCGAGTACACTTATTTGAGTTATTCTGGAGTAGAAAATGTTTGAATGAATAGTCAATAAACATAAAATCATATTTTTAAAGCCAAGCCAAACCCGAATAAACTAGCTCTGTGAAAGGAAAAGCTATTCTTTAAAAATATATGTTTTAATATGACGTATGAAATTAAGTGTAGGGAGCAAAAAAATTTGTAATTAATAAAATGATAGAGTATCAGGAAAATGGTAGAACACAAATAAAAGTAAAAAAATTCAACACATATTTACACACACTTCAATATTTCGATGCTATTATAGTATCTTCCTTAGGAAGTAGTGGTAATTAGACTAAACAGGATGTTGTCTTTAGTGGTGACAATTTGATTGGTAAGGATGAAAATTTCGCTGGTGGAGTTGAATTTGTTTTAAGTTTGAATTTCAACTCCACCAGATAAGTTTTCATCCTTACCAATCAAGTTGGCATCACTCAAGACAACATCCTGTTTAGTCTAATTACTACTAGTTCCTGAGGAAGATGCTATAATAGCATCAAAATATTGAAATGTGTGTAAATATGTGCTAGTGTTATTATTTGTGCTCTACCATTTTCCTAATATTCTATAATTTTATTTATTATAAAAAAATGTTTTTGTATTTACTAGACAAAATAAATCTGAATAAACTAGCTCTGTGAAAGTGAAAGGTTGTCTTTATTATTATTATTATTATTATTATAATATTTATAGGGGTAAGGTGTCAGACTTCTATGCTGGCGACCGGGGTTCAATCCCAGGTCCAGGCAAAGATTTATCTGATTACCAAACCCTTCCTTCACCTCTGACAAGACATCTTGTGAATGTGAGGAATGCCAGGCCTCCACCGTGGTTCGGATTCCACGTTAAACTGTAGGTCCTTCATTTCATCTCACAATACCCCTACCATTACACATTAGTGTGAGTGCGTATAACCCGAACGGGTAGTAAGACGCGGTGCTAATAATAATAATAATAATAATAATAATATTATATTTAATTGACAAAATATGGTTTAGTGTATAATAATCTTAATATAAAAAATTGTAATAAACCTTTTCATTTACAAAAATTTCAAATTAAAACAGAAATGGCAAAGAAATGTCAAGGTGCATACAATAGATATGTGTGTGTGTGTGATATATATGTGTATATGTGTGAGTAATTACACTTTAATTTCTGGTTTGTTTTACTTCTCACTTTTAAATAAGATTTATAACTTATAAAACATTTATATTTAATGCTAATTAACAATATTATTAATTAACTCAAGTTAAATTAACCTTATCTTGCTTTAATTAGACAGATACCCAAAATTTCAGCAGCTTTTATTTTACAGCTACCTACTTAGTCAACACAATTATTGAGTGCCATTAAATACCATTCACAATAGGCTACTTATTGGTAATATCTATCCCTGAGTAGTTTCAAAGAAGATAAACATGGGTTTGATGGAAAATACTTATATAAGTGGTTTTTAAATATCAAATCATGCAAAAAATACACCTTCACCACACTTATTTTGCATCAGGACACATCTCCTAGGTTGATATTATTTGAAATGGCATCCGTTTACTTTTTTTATCTTAGATAATAATAATTAGGTAAACTAATATTGTTGAAGTCCAACAGGGCTTTTTGTAAGTGGTTTGGTAATTTTAATGTAAGAGGTAACCAGGCTCAGCGGAGATTTAAAAAAAAATTTATTATGGACAAGATTGTGGATCACTTTTATTAATTCAAATTAGCTTGAATATCTTGAGGTTTTATTGTGTAAGTAGTTATTAAAATTCACACAATGAATTTTTTATCTTAAGAACTTTTTTAGTCAATCTTAAAATCTCTACTTAAAATTTATTTATATTCATACTCATATATTACTCATTATATTCATATATTCAGAATATTAGGAAAATGGCAGAGCACAAATAAAAGTAAAAACACTAACACATGTTTACACACACTTTGATATTTATTATTAGCATCTTCCTCAGGAAGTAGTAGTAATTAGACTACTAACCAGGCCGTTGTCTTCAGTGATGTCAACTTGAATGGTAAGGATGAAAACCTCTCTGGTGGAGTTGAAATTCTCTGAATGTTTCTCTATTACTCTATGGAAGGTAGGTGGTGCTGATGTAACCTCTGGGTTGAAATTAGCGAATATTTAGGTTGGGTGGTTTTCTAGACTTTGTGATCCATTGATGTGCCAGTTCCCATCTTCTTAACTGAGACATATTACGTGTGTCTTGTTTAATACCTTGACAGTGTATCAGTTCTCGAAGTTGAGGTTATGATTGGAGGCATGTGCTGAAACTGGTTTTTCTGGATTCTTAATTTTGGTGTCATAGTAATGTCCATTCATTAGTTTCAGTGGTGAGACCAACATATTGTGCAATACATTGTTGGCATTCTAATTGGTAAATTAGGTTACTGGACTCACATGTGTGACTGCCTTTGATGGTATGAATAGAGTTGGTGATTGCTAGAGAAAATGGCTGCTGGATGATGTATTTGGCGGGTTTTGCAAGCTGTTTTGTTACAGGGTTGAGAGCCTTGTGGTTGAATGAAGGTTGTGTAATTTACAGTTTTGGGTTTAAGGTGTACCAGAAGATTTCTAAGTGATGGAGGCTGTCTAAAACCAAAGAATGGTGGTTTTTTGAGAATAATATTGGTACAGCTGGATGCTTCCAATATGTGAAAACCTGACGCTAATATTTTGTTTATCTTTTGTAGGCCTGGGTAGTCACTAGAGGTATAGTATCTGGTTTTTCAGTGTAGCGTGTCAATCATGTAAAGTTGACACCTACACAATTAGGTTACGTAAAAATATAAAGTTATAATAACTATATTGTCAGAAGCCAAAGAAGAGGATTAGATTTGAAATATTTAATAATAATATCCTTCAAAACCTACTGTTAACGGCTGGATGGACTCGGATATGATCCACGTGCTTTCAATAGAAAATACTACAAATCTGCATAAAAATACTAAACTTACAATAGTGGAATCCAAAGAAGATAATTAAAGCTAATATATTCAGGAATAATATGCTTCAAGGCTTACTCACCGTGGCTGGATGGGATTGGATAACGCCAACATGCCTTCTAGCAAAATATTCAACACGAATGGCGACAGTGTGCGTCCTAACACATCCACTTACTAAATCTCCAGTCGTAGAAAAGAACTAAAACTAAGTTAGGCTCACTCACACGACCCTCAAGCGCAATTGTCGTGGCGGCGTGTCTTCGAACCTCCCCCTTTCCTCACCCCCCAAGCTCTAGTCCATCCTATCACCACCTGTGTTAGTACGTCTTTTTCGTTCCATTCTAGTCAGAGAAAGGGTATAAAATAGGTACTCTCAGATTTACTTTATATTATTCTATCCCATCACGTCGTTGAAGAAGGAACACCTCCCCACAAAGGGACCGGTGGCCATGGAGTATTGGGCGTGGTTCTCATCGCCGTGCCACTGAGAAAAAACCTCTCCACAAAGGGACCGGCGGCCATGGAATATTGGACGTGGTTCTCACCGCTGCGCCGCCAAGGAATATCCTCTCCGATTTCTTAAGTATAGAGGCGACGTTAATAAGTCCATCTAACTTATTGTTTAGTTGAAAGATTAGAAGTTGTTTATTGAATAATTCCATTTGACATTCTTTATTTCAGACTTAGTATAGTCAAGGTGACTATTATGTTTATTTTGACTTTTGTTTGAGTCAGAGTGACTAGATTTTGGTTTTGTATTATTCCAACTCTGTTGATGTATTCACAGTAACTCTAATGTTGCTCAAGTCCTTCAGACTTGATATATTGGTCCAAGAGGCCGTGTTTTTCCTATGCCCATATGATATAGCTTCGATATAGGAGCCTTGAGCTCCAGATGTAATAAGTATTTAGTCCAAATGGTTGCTATTCTCAACGAGCACTATATTTCTCTTTTGAATCCTTAAGACTGCACACTTTTTTTTATGGCTACAACCAGGTTGTCTATCCTTTTTCTAGGACCTAGTTGGGTTACTGTGTTCAATGTATTGAATCATTCTTGTTGCCACGCTTTGCGTGTGGTATTAGTTTGGGTGTGTAAAGCGCGGAACTCTGCTTGTTTCTATATGGGGTCCGCGCAGCTAATACCTTTTTTCTCTTTGCCTGTTTTGGCAACTATGGGCTGAGTATTAGTATTGTATGATTTAAATTAGTGTTGTACCCCAGGGAGTGGGTCCTTAAATACATGCACTATTGAATGCTCTGACAGTACCAATAGGGAAAGGACCGGCCATAGTACTATTTTGTGTAGACACCTGTATGTTAGCCATCTTCCAATGTAATCAAATAACTATTCTATTGCAATTCATTATACTATGTCTCTTAAAGAACTTTCTTAAGTCCCAAGCAAGCTAGTTTAAATTATAAATATGTTAACAATACTATATGTATATCATTTCCAGTTAATGTTTGTTTATAATCACCTCACCGTTTTTCTTTTAGAATCACCTGAACGTAGCCTGGCATCAGTCCAGCTGTTTTGTTATTGAACATTGCTCTTCAAGTATACTGCATTTGATCTTGCCCGTGTTGCAACAAGACGGTATTAATTTGGAACTTCTATCTTAAGTTTTTGTATAGCTATTGTTGTTATTCTAATCATTTTATCAATCTGGTTAAAATAATTCCCTTATTTACCCAGTAAGGCTTGGTGCGATATCAGGTTTGGGCGATTGTGAAGTTTCATCTAGTCGAAGTAGATTATTAACGAGAGTTTTAGAATATCCTCTCTCTCTAAAGGCTTCTTTAAGGTTTTCAAGGGGATTTTGACGACTTTCTGGATCGGAGGAGATGTGGTGAGCTTGTATGGCAAGACTGTATGGGGTGGATCTTTTAGTGTTGAATGGGTGGCAACTATCAACATGCAGATATTGTTGTCTATTAGTGGGTTTATTGTGCTCTACCATTTTCCTAATATTCTATCATTTTATTTATTACAAAATATTTTTGCTCAATACACTTTTTTCATATATATTTATATTCACACCAAAACTGTTTTATAAAAAATACACAATTATAATAGTTGCACTATGCCTAGGCTTTTTATTTTACTTTATTTTTTGTACTTTTTTCTTAAAAAATTCTACTAGAGTAGAGAATACAAATTTACTGCTCAGTACTCTAAATTGCAACCTAATCAAAGTTTTTGTCTCTTTTCCTGACCCTAATCAGAAATAAATTGCCCTAAGATTCTATTGTTATCATCAAATTATTTTGATCTTTTATTGGAATGAATGGGAAGACTTTGCTTATATTTTATTTATTTATGATTTTAGTGGACAATTATTTTTTAATTTTTTCCTTGTTTCATGTATCGTTCTCATGGGAAAGTGATACTTCCCACTTGGGAATTTTGCGAAGTCAGAAACTCATTCCTGCAGAGGCTTAAACAAACTATATTTCAAAAAGTTGATTAGAGGTTTTCCTTATGGAGATATATAGTAAAACAATGTAAAATTGACATCACCTGGAATATCATGCTTCAAATCCATTTTCTTAATTTTTAACCTGCTAACATTGGACATGTGACTAGATTTGACTTGTTTATATTCTATTTCTTTGGCTTTCAAGTTTTCTAGCTCAGCAGGATTGATTTCTGAAAAAATAAAGTAAAAGACATCAATCAGTGTAACATAGTTGTCAGAAAGCTTATGAAGCCTGTACACAGATTTGCGTTAATGTCCGTTAGAACAATTAAAAATAAAGTTTATTTCTGATATTAAATACATTAAAGATTACCTTGTTTCTGTTGGAGGTGGGCGAGATTATCTCGAAGCATTTCCAAGCCTCTTTCTAAATCAGTGATTACGTTCAATAATTTTTCCCGCTCCTTCAATTTTGTATTAAGTCGACGTTTTTCATCTTCTAATAAACCTTCATTGAGCTGCACATCTCTCACTTTCCTGTCCATTTCTTGACGTTTCCCCTCCACTAGTCGAAACTGATAAAAAATCAAAATCAATACAAATCAGAAATATAAAGTATTTGGAAAAAACAAAGATAACATACATTAAATCAGTACAGTGGCTCAAATATGTATTTGGTCTACCTTAATATTTATACGTCGCATTAAGGTAAATATGGGGAAAATAATATCTAAACAGGATTTTAAGAGGTCATTTTAAAGCCCATGAAAAATTTCCTCAAGGTGTAAATTAATTATAGATTGGACTCTTGGACCGCTAAGGATATTTGTGGATTAAAGAAAATATTGGATTCTCAATTTTTAACCTAAAAATAAGCTGCACCCTAAAAATATGATAACTTTGAAATGAAAAAATATATTTATGTCTGAAAATGAATTTACTTTAAAAGTAATCAAATAAATACACCCTCTTTTCTTTAGATTTTCTAATATCTATAATATTTACATGTTTTATTACTAAGATCACGTTGTTATGTCTTAGTCATACCAAACCAATAGGTAGTTTTTTAATCATGATCTACAATGTGTAATTTAAAAACGAATTAATACAGCAACTTCTTCTAACCTCAAAGTGAGGTACTTGGGCCATTGAAAGGTAAATCCTTTCTTTAAGCCAAATATACAGTTTTGTACAGGTTTTTTTATTTAAAAAAAAAAGATAGTTTTTGTACTCAAGAGTACAACGTTTGTTACATATTATTTAAGATAGGATGCACCAAAGGTTTTATAAAGGCTGTTTTAGGGAAAAATTTGTGGCCCATTTTTGGGTAAATATGGTACTATTTATATTTTCTACTATTAAGTTATATTCTTTTTTCTCTCTTAGCATCGCGTCTTGATATCCATTCGAGTTATATGTTTACGTAATAATTATGCTGATGGTTATATTTATAGGAAGTGTACTCACATTTGTGTGGAGGGAGAGTAGAAAACCATTCTCAATGCACCCGAATGAGATTCAAACCTCTATCTCACCGTCATTGACAGTCTATTCTACTGCGAGAATAGCAATTTAGACCATTCAGCCACTGAAGTGGATAGGTTATATTCTTATTTCTTATCATATTCTTAATGTGGATTCAACTCATCTTTAAAATTGCCATAAACCCTTATGGAATAAAAAAATTACCTTTATTTATTTCATATTTGATATTTATGTTATCTAGTGAACCAGCTTTGTAGCTCACCTAAAAGTTTATAATGCATAATCAATTATGTGGAGCTGATTGGAGACGTGGAGCTGAGGGAGAAGCTTGGAAATATTGACAGGAATGGAAGAGGATGTGCCAGACGACCCACAGAGGTGGAAATGTCGAATGATGGTGATTATGATTTCTTAGAAAAATGACCTTACAGTTAGTTATCCACATACCCATAACTTTGCTTTAGTGTAGCCTGGAATTTAAATTTGGATTAAGAATTTAAAGGTAAATAATTTACCTTTAAATTCTTAATCCAAATTTAAATTCACTATTTTACGAATTTGAATCTCCAATTATTGGAGATTCAAATTCGTAAAATAGTGTATTCAACCCAATTTTAAGTGTAGTATACTTTATTTAACTATTGTGAAATATATTATATTCCACATTTTGTAACAAGTCTGTGGATGCAACTTTCTTAGATTTTTTTTATATGCAATATTTTCCCAACACAGTTTTGGCCACACAAGCATGCAAATTGAAAACTGACACCTGGACATGAGAATTGAACTCGAGACCTTTGCCCCTGACTATATCATTTAGGAAAAACACGCCTCAGTAGACCCAACTGGGAATCTAAACCTAGATCTCCCTGTCATCAACAGGCCAGTCTAACATGAGAGTGATACCTTAGACCAATTGGCCACTGACTGGAGGCTCTTGAAGTCCTTAATTCTTGGCTTAAAAAGCTCAAGAGAACAACAAATGTATTGTGTAGGTTCTCTGCCCCTTAGTAAAGAAACTTGAAAAAAGTCTTTATTTTAACTAAAAATCATCAGAAAATGACGCTAAGACTTCTAATACTTTGAATTCATAAGTTTATTTGAAATTCAAAGAAATTTTGAACTTAAATTTGTTTTAGAGCTCTTAATACTGCACATTAATACTGTTGATATCACCATATCAAGAAAAGTGAATGCTACCTATGTTTCTACTGTGGAGCCATATTTTATTTATTTTGGGGGGGAAAACATATTAATTATTTACCGCCCAATTGTATGAATGTTATAAGAAAGGCAGCCATACTACAAAACCTTTTAAAATTTAGTTACTTTGGCTATTTTCTATATTAAAAAAAATCATTACTGTTTCCAGCCTGTAGCCTGGGTAATTTTTTTTATTTAAGCCATATATTTTCCACTACCGGCTTGTTGCATTTTGTAGCTTCATAGGCCTTATAATCTAACTTAAGACTATAACCGGCACAACATCCAGTCCCCAGCCGTTAATTCATCACCATTAAAGGATAAACCCACATTTCACCAACAATACATTTTTCGACCATGTAGGGAATTAAACCCAGTACTCTTAACTAAGTAGACAGACACATTACTGACTGAGATAAAGTGTCAGATTATTTTCTATATCAGCTTAAGAAATAATTTAGTAAAATAAACCTATTGTTTACCATTATTTTAGATCTAATATTTACAAATTAGTTGATTTGACCCATTTTTTGTTTAAATCATACTTTGTATGGTAGGCTCAATATTTACGGACTAGAGTTGGTGGCAAGCACCACTATTAAATGTTGCTATTTATTTTCAACATGACAATGTTTTATTAATGCTGATTTCCTATGAGTAAAATGTAAATGGAGATTATACATATCTGATAAGAATTTAGCAAGACATCAATTAAAACATAATTATATATATATATGCATCATAAATTATTTTTCTAGAATCTCAGAGGTGATATTAGAATTCTTTAACTTCAGAAGCTATATTTGTTAAAACAGGTTATTTGGTTTTCAAAGGTATAATATTTATTATTCATACTAGAATGAGGTTTACTGTAAGGAAGAGTGAGATGATGCCGACTATGACAAAGAAGAGAGACAGGTGCATGATTTGTGTGATAGGAGGGAAGTAGTTGATAGTGGGAAGCTTTAAATACCTAAGAAGTGTGATAAAGGAAAGTGGAAGAAGAATAAGAGACATCAGTGAGAGGGGGAAGCAAGCAGAAGCTTTTTAAAAAAATGTGAAATGTATAATTTGGAACAAGATTGCGCTGAGGAAGCATAAAGGAGTGATCTACATGAAGTAACATGTACCAATATTGATAATGGTATGTGAAGCTTCGAAAAGTCGAAGGTTAAATCTCCTTCGGCTTCGACTTCGACATCTACAATAACCTTCGCATATTTGAAAAATTTGAAGGAAGGATAAAACTCCAATAAATTATCAAACGGTTTAATTTAATCTTACTAAATATTACATTTTTCAATATTTGATAATTTTAAAACAGTTACTAAACAGAATTTTAACAATGACTAGTAATTTAACTAACACAACGCAAGCATGGATCAAAAACGTGTAAGTAAATGTTAATATATTATATTCACTATCGCCAACATAATTTTGTAAACAAAAATACCTATAAGAAATAACACCATGATCATTGGTATGAAGCAGAGAAAGCGCTTTAGCTGTGCTATCATTGTAGCTCGCGGCTAATGTATGGTCCTTAATATTCTATTTCTTTGGAATTATCTGTGACAAATTTACAAATGCATTTTGACACAGAAGTTTTTCATAGCTTCTTCACATTGTATTTAGTATTCAAAATGCCTGCTACGGAAAATAGGAAACAAAAACGGAATTTAATTTATAATTATTATCAGAGAAATACAGATAAAAAGACATGCATATGTAAAGTTTGCTAAATAATATTATATACTCCACAATGTAAGTGAAAATTAAAACTTAATCAAGAATCAAATAGTCAAAGATATTATTTATGCTTTTTAGTGAGGATTACTCCATCTAGTTATCATATTCTGAAAATTGAAAAATGAAACCTGCACACAGGAATCAAACCCAAATCGAGCCAAAGGTCTCGAGTTCGATTCCCATGTCCAGGTGTCAGTTTTCAATTTTCAGAATAAAACTTAATTGACAAGTTACTAAGCCTGTGTGCATTAGTTATTAATATAGTCCTTAGGTAACAAATAAGGAAATCTCCCCGGCCCTTGTTAATGACAAGATATAGAAAAATAATTAATTAAAAAATTAAAAGTGGCATTAAGTGACAACAATAAAAATCCTTGGTAGCTTTGACTTTTCTTCACAAGTTTCAAGATTTGCTTCAACTTCGCTTCACATGTAAAAAGTGGCCTTCACACCCTCCTAAATATTGACATAGGCAGTGGAAACATGGGTAACAAAAAAGCGGGATGAAAGCATAATTCAATCATGTGAAGTACTATAGGAGTGACAAGAAAGGATAGCATGAGAAATTAAAGGGTAAGTGAAATAGTTAAGGAGCCAGTGCAGGAAGGATTAGAAGGCACAACTAAGTTTGTATGGTCATGTGAGTAGAATGGAGAAGATAACAAAGAAGATGCTGGATAATGAAGTGGTGGGCAGGCCAAGAGGAAAACCAAGGCACAGGTGGCTGAAGGGAGTGCAGAAAAAAGGAGAAGACTGGGTCATTAGGAGGAGAGATGATGAGGAGAAAGGATATGTGTAAAAGGATTGTCTTCCAGAGAGACCCATCCAGTGGCTGGAAAATGTTCATGATTATTATTATTATTATTTACCACCGTGTCTTACTACCCATTTGGGTTATATGCTAATGGATTAGGAATTGGGAAGGTTGAATTTAGAGGAAGTGAGTCCGAATTTGCGCGGAGAAGAGCGAAAAACCATTTAGGGACCTCCTCCCCCAGTTCACCCGACCGAGATCCAAATCTTGATCTCCCCAACCTCAACAGTCTAGCCAACATGACTAGCGCATTAGCTAACTACGCCGAGGTGGGTGATGATGACTAGATGTCATATAAATATTTGAACATTAATTCAATTTTGACCAGATTTATATTTAACTAAGTGATTTTTATACACACAGTTGTGATACTGCCGATTGACTAGCAACATCATCTATCAAACACAACTTTAAACATAATAGATAGACCTTCCTGCCAGCTAACGCACAGTTGATAATGTAATCGCCATTTTGCTTGTTTCTACCTTGAATGAAAGCTGTGTCTTATTAGTGAACCTACATTGTATGTACTTATTGTAGACAAAGTATAAACCCTGCCTGCGAAACTGAACGAAGTTTCAGTTTGTTAGAAATTTTTTTTAAGTTGAATCTGTTTAGCTTTAATTAATTATTCTTTGAGACTAACATTTTGTAAAACTAGATTGTATTTAAGGACCATTCAACTTATGTGGTTTTTCAACTTGTTCAGAAACCTTCAGAATGAGTTAACTGTGCAGGTTAATCTATCTACTAATCGGCCATACCAAGTAGTATGTCATTAAAAATGATTGAAGTAGTATATGCTTTTGCAATCTAAGAACAGTATAATTGCAACCACCTTTACAGTTAAAGATATTAACAAAACTTTATTATGTATTTAAAAAAAAGTTACATAACTATATTAATACAATTACAGAAAAATTAAGAGAACTGAGGATATTCTAGAAAATGTAATTTTTGTTCTGATATTTTAATCATGATTTGATGTCTTTGATCAATTTTTTTAACTTCTGTAAAACCAAGAAGATCACTAACAGATTTTGAAAAATATTACAAAATATAGATGTTAGATGCAACTTCCACCTAAGTAAATCTAAATTACACAAGAAATATAATTTTTTCTTTAAAATGAAAACAATTTTAAAACTTACCTCTTGGTTCAACTGCTCTTGCAATCGCCTTAAGTTTTGTTCATCTGTTTGAGCAGCTTTTTCAAATGGGGCAATTCTTGTTTCATGTTGTTTCTTGTGCTGTAGTGCCTCTTTAACTTTTTGCTTCAACTGAAAATAGCAAAGTTAGTAAAAATCTAAAGCAACCCTTTAAGGCAGTGTTTCTAAAACTTTTCTAGATAGCGAACCAATAGATAGGCGTATGATGCATACTTGGACCACCCAACCTAATATACTACTTACCTCTCCCCTTTTCCAAGCTGTAAATTTTATTAATGTATTAAGTAAATATTTATCAAGCAACAATGACAGCTTTTGTTTGTGACTGATCCATATGCACATTTCAGAACTTGTGTTACAAAGTATCGTTGACTTAGTGGACTTAGTCTGTCAATCTTGTACTTTATATAGTTATTTCGCATGTTATTTATCTTTTCCCTTTGGTCCTGTCTGGCACACCGTTCCGGTGGCCCACGTACCACAGTAGGAGAAAAGTTGCTCCAAAGAAGAGTGAAAGAATAGTTTTCCTACAATAAATTGCACACAAAGCCATTCAAAGGATGATGATGATAAGTGAGAATGCACCAGCATTTACCTAACTGCATGATGGGAAACTGTGAATTATGTGAGATCTTGATTTAAGGACTCTGAATCATTATAATATTGATTGATAAATGTCTACTTGAAGTCTCTGAGCTAGACACAAACACTTCAGAGACCATTTGGGGTGTGCAAGATTGACATCTTTGATTTGGTTTGTGATCGGGATTACTATTTGGGTGAAATTTGTATTGTGATACACCAAGGGCAAAATCAAGAAAGATAAATTTTAAATACTACTCGATCTTGGGTTAGCTTCGAGAATTTAAATTCTACTTTTATGTCTGCTATAATTTTATATTCCTTTTTATGTAAAAAAATGACATTGAAATGTTGAAGCTGAATTTATCAAATTGTATTTAACTAAGGTATGAGTGTATTTATATCTTAATATGAACTTTAGTCATAAATAATAATTAAAGAGTGCTTTAAAATAAATTTGTTTCGGTATTGGCTCTAAAGTGTAAAATAAATAGGAGTGTGTAAAATGTTATATTTTAAATTGAACACGGAAATTTAAATTAAGAAAGGTGTTTTTCCTAAATATTTTTCACCCTCCCTCCAAATAAATGTGAGTACACTTTCTCTAAATTCAAACCTAACGTTTTAGTGATGAAGAATTCAACCTTCTTCATCCTTAAAACATTAGGGTAGCTCGTAGGCCTACATATGTGTTAAAATCAAATAGGTTGTTTGACGAATTGCTAAAACAATATACACATGTTATATGATTTAATAATTTTATTGATAGTACATTTTTTGTTCAGAAAAACTACTTGCTTTTTTGTTGACAAACCAATGGATAAATAACTTAGCTCCTTTTGTTAACTTTAAAAACCATTAAATTTTTACTACTGTTCAGGTTATTTGCTTAAGTACTAATTAAGCTAATGGGTTAGGGATCAGGAAGGTTTAATTTATAAGAGCTGAACCTGCATTTGCATGGAGGGAGAGTGAAAAACCATTTAGGAAAAATCACCCCCAGTTCACCCTAGCGAGACTCGAACCTCCTGTCCTCTGCAGTCTAGTTCAACAAGAAACTAGTGCATTAGCTAACTACGCCACCAGGGCAGGTAAGGGTAACCATTAGATATATTTTAAATTAGTATTAATTAAAAATATGAGAATATTTATGAGTCATAGTGACAAAAGTGGAATTAGTTTTTTACTTTTATTATTTTACAGTAATCCTAATTACAAATAAAGGAATATAAAAGAGAAGCATGGTGCCAAAAGTTGAAATTAGGTTAATGTTGTTTTAAAAAGATAAATATATTTAGGGAATCATTTGGCTCACATTTTATAATAGTCGCATATTTAATTCAAAATGGAGTCTTGTGGAACATAAATGTATATTCTTAAGAATTATAATCACTCATCTAATGCAACTAGTCATGCAGACCACCTGTTTTAACTGCTTACTCAAGGTCACATCATAGGGACCGTCTACCCTTCTTGAGCCCACAATATACATCCTTCCCTCCTTCCCTGAAACGACATTATATGTACTTACTTGCCTCCCTTCAAGGTCATGTCACCCCCCCAACCCTTCACAAGGCTACATCATACATCTCCCGCCCCTCCCTTCATGAAACCATGTCATACATACCCCCTCCTCCCTTCCCAAGGTTATGTCATACTCCCTCCTCCCTCCTTGAGGGCATGTCATACATCACCCCCCTTCTCAAGGTCATGCCATCTCCCCTCCCTTCCCAAGGCTACAAAATACGCCCCCACCTCCCTTCTAGAGGCCACATCATACATCCTCTCCCTTCTCGAGCCCACATCATACATCTCTCCCCCTTCTAAAGGCCATGTAATAATCCCCCCCCCTCACTTCCTGAAGCCACAAAATATATCCCAACCTCCCTTCTCAAGGCCACATCATATTTTCCCCACACCCTTCTTGAGGTCATGACCATAAGATCCCTCTTCCCCTAGTTGTTGAACAAGATGATGTAAACAACATGATAATCTGGTAAGTTTATACACAGGGTGCAGCTTGTGTTTACCTTTCTTTATACATACTTATAGATGTTTAGTTTAGTTTTAAAGTTGTCTTCTATCTGTCAGTAAGACAATACATTTGTTGAGTCAATAAGTTTAAACCATATAAAAAGGTATGATTTATTAAATAATTAGCCTATACAAAATATAAGAATGTGTTTAGATTGAACTACCCAATGTTTTAGACAGTACTAAAAAAACTTCAGAACACTTCCCAAAATTTCTGAGATTACAGCAGGTCACCCCAGAGTCTTGGAACAGGAAATCTTTTTTCTGCAGCAATTCTGAAAGGGGCGAGTACTCAGAACTGATTCTTAAGTGCTCCAGGCTAATCCGTCTCCACAGATCAATTAGTTACACTTGCAGGTTGGGGATGGATATTATAAACTCATAGAGGGAATGTGAGGATTAGAAAACTTTGACATGGCTTTGGAAAAATCCAGCTTGGACAACTATAAAGCTTCCCCAGTAAAAATATTGAGAGCTAAAATAAATATTTATATTTACCTATTACCAATCTGTACTGTTATGTACATTAAAAAATATTTTTATATAAAAAATAATAGCGCACTCTAATTGGATTGCATATTGTGATAGTAACTTGATTGATCAGCTTATATTTAAATATTTTAAACAATTTCACAATAAGACATTTCATAAATGTATTTAATAGGTAATAAAGTAGAGGTGGTCGGACATCCAAAACTTCGGGCAATAAATCGGGCATCTAAAAATCCCGGAATGTTGGGCGAGTCTGTTTTAGGCTCATATTTTGATCGGGCCTCCCAAAGCCTGGTAAGTATATAATACCATGTTAGCACTAGACTCTAATTCAAACTTTGAAAAAATAGTGTTTAACTGATATTCATAATTGCATTATTTTAATTCAATTAATATTAAACAAAGGTAAGTATTCTTTTTTATTAATTCATAAATTATTATGTTTGCTTTCAACAAAACTACAATAAAGTTTCTCAAAGGTTAAAAGTCTACAATATAGCAAAACCAAAATTCCTACGATTTAATTTTCTCTGTCAATGCCAACAACATAACAAATTCAACATTTCCACATTGAGATTCGAAGAACCTATGCTTGCAAAAACTTAATAAAAATTAGTTTTCTTTACATTTATAAAATTTATTATTACTAGCCAGATTTGTTAGGATATAAATATGAAAGTACGCATCAAATGGACATTAAATAGGAAGCAGCCATTTTGCATTTTGTTACTCTTTTAACTTGTAATTTGAAATTTAATAGGTCTGTGACCAAGTTATTTATATCTTTAAAAAAAAATTAAATTAGACTGTTAGGCTTATGATTTAAATTTCTATAGGCCTGTGATAAAGTTGTTTGCAAAATGAAATGCCCACCCGAATCTGCACATGCCCGAGTGAAATTTTGTAATGCCCACCCGATACAAATATTTGCTGCCCGACCACCCCTAACCTAAAGTCATATAAATAGATACAGAATATTTTATCTTCAGCTAAAATAAATTTACAACAAATATTCCAACTTCATATGATCATATAACAGGGTTGCCACTATTTTCTTATTACCAAATTCCCTGTGTTTTCCAGGTTTTCCAGAGGAAATTTTCATTTTTCCAGACACCTAATAGATATTATAAATATAATTATGGAGGCTTTTAAAGAAAATTTAAAAATGAAGAGTGGTAATTGTCATTGGAAGCATGTTTTATTCTGCAAGAGAAACACACGTTTAAGAATTATTTGGAAAAAGGATGAGAAATTAATGAAAAAATTTCTAGAAGAAAAAATTGATTATATTTTCTGTCTACCCTAAATG
>CABFOV010003940.1:6379-33892 GCA_902141375.1 Timema poppense | reverse complement strand
GGGGGTGAGTGGAGGAAGCCGAAAAGGCGCGGCATTTGCCGAACGAAAACAAGTCGTCTCAGTTGCACTCAGGACTTATCTCAAGCTGATGAGGTGCTGGTAAGCATAGTCCTAATATGAGACGTGTTCCAATCAGACTGCTCAATTCTCCAGTTACCAATTTTAGTCTATATTATTCCTACTAGTTTAAACTTGCAAGCACTGTATTGCCCAATTTCACTAACAAATTCCAGTATATTCTAGCTTTTTGGTGAAATTCCCTGTGTTTTCCCGGTTTTTTCCAGACACAAACAAATTCCCTGTCTTTTCCCTGTTTTCCCTGTTTTCCAGGTGCGTGGCAACCCTGTATAAACTATCGTGAAAATAGTTTTACAGTGAATTATACTAACCTCTGTTAATTCTGTTCTTTTCATACCATATAAAAGCCAAGCGTGCTTTTGTTTGTAACTGGTTAGATCTTTCTCCATGCTTTCCCTTTGGTTGAGGCTGTCCACTTCTCCTTGGATCCTATAAATAGAATACCACAGCTGACTCATTGTACAGTGTTTTTTTTCCCAAACAATACTTGATACATGTTAGCTGTCACAAGGAGAAACAGGATTAAGAATGAAGTTATCTGGGAAAGAGTAAGGGTAGACGGGGTACATGAGATAGTAGAGGAAGCAAGGCTGAGATAGTATGGTCATGTAATAAGGATGGAAAAGGATAGAATACAAAAGAGAATGAAGGAAATGAATTATGTAGGAAAAGGACCGCACGGGAGACCAAGAAAGTTTTGGGAAGAGCAGATAACAGCAAATGTTCAAGTGAGAGGAGAATAATGGAAGGGGTTAGAGGGGGAATGGTGGAAATAGAAAGATGGAGGCATTTTACTAAACTGACCCAGCAGCAGGCTGAAAAGAGTTGTAGAGTGTTATTATTCTAATCGGTCCGCGTTGGACGTTGATTAAAGCGTTATGGCTCCGATTGAAGTGATATTGTTTAATTAGCTGATAATTGCCCCATGATCGACCACTAATTAGAAAGGTATGGAATTGCGGTTATATAATGGCATACTGGATTTGTATTGTGAGATAATTGTTTTTTATAGCCCCGTGATTGAGCGCCAATTATCACTTTACAGAATTAGTTATGAGATAATTGATATTTATAGCCCTGTGATCAAGCGCCAATTATTACGATAATTGAATAAATAAGACCTTTAATGTTGCATATGATTTATTAAAATGATTTTATCTTTGGCACTGAAGATTTAATGTTATATGATACAGTTTATTCATACTACAGATGATTTTTCTGTTATGTTACAACTATATATTTTACTGGCACTGAATATTAATGTTTTTGATTATAAAGTTCTTGTGTGATGGTGTTCACTGTATTATTCTGTTACTCTTTCTGTAGATTTATGCTACCTGCACTGTTAATACATTGTTTTGTTAGATTTGTGCTACCGGCACTGTGTGTATTCATATGCATAAGCGGCTTATAGACAACCTACCCCTTGCTCCTTGAACCTCACGCGACCAGTGTCAAAACCAACTAATCAAAATAATCCTGGCATCAAGTGTTGTGAAGGCTAACTTCCTACTGAGTAGAGGGAACTAGCGTCACTTGTTTTTTTGGTAAATACTATGGAGTTGATTTTTTGAAAGAAAACATAAATTTTAATGGTGCAATATATTGACACCAGTTCTGAAAAATGCGTGATTCTCCATGGATAAAGTATTGAAAGGATATTTTATAGAGATGGGTCACTCGAATCCACCGAATCCTGACAAGTATTCGGTGTCTTACTGGATTCGATGGTCACATCTTTCACCTAATAAACAAAGCATAATATTTTGAATTAAAAAATTACTTAGTTAGGCCTACTTGAAAAGCAAAACTTAATCCATAATATTTATTTTGTCAGAGAGAAAAAAAATAAAAAATTGTTAGGTGTGGAAAATCTTACGTGCCTAGTACCCTACCCTTTCACCTCTATGGGAAACTTGGACTTGACCGTTTCGGCACATGCTCAATTCTAAAACTTTCACCTCACAAACCATCTTGTAAATATTTTAATGAACACATTAAAACTCTTCAAAAACTGAAAATCAAAACTAGAATTACAAATAAATTCGAAATAAATAAAACAAATTACAGCTTTTTAAAAAAAACAGAAATAAGAACACATTACACATGATACAAAGTCAGCAGCCATTACAAACGATACAAAGTCAGCCTCCATGGTATATATTATGTTTACTCACCCGAGTGATGATTAAAATAAAGATACTGTTAATTCTTAACACCCAACTGGTTTTAATTATTTACAACTATGCAAAGAACCCCAATTTATTGCATAAGACCCTTAAGTTAGACATTTTGTTGGGTTTCATCAGCTGTGAACCGTCAAACACCAATAAAACTGTTTATTTATTCCTACCGGCCTACATATCTTTTATATCGATTATTTTTTAAAAATCAATTCAGGTAATCTGATCACTTAGTAAGCGCTCTCGAGTGTTAAGAATCAAATAACAACTTGTTAATTCATTATTTGTTTTTAAATTGATTTTAACTAAGAGTTTATTATTTTTTTAAATATTTTATTGAAGTAATTGTAAAAATATTCAAACGTAGTCCTGCCTTATAAAGTGGGAATAAACATATTGTAGACGAAAATATGTTCGTGTTTTAAATAGACTGTATTCTTAGAAATCAATATATCGCAAGAATTGAATATATTTTTTGTTTCCTACGCAAAGATAGATAATGGATATATAATAAAATAATAATAAAACATACTTAGGTATTACTGAGTTCACTATTTCTAATGTATGTTTAAATGTTAAGCATATTGTTTTAGTTTTTATTAAAAATATTTGATCTTAATAAAATAAATTATAATCCTTCAATGATGATTAAAGTTGATCAAAGGATAACTAGGCCTAATCTGTTTATTTCATAATTGATTTTAACTAAGAGTTTATTATTTTTTTAAATATTTTATTGAAGTAATTGTAAAAATATTCAAACGTAGTCCTGCCTTATAAAGTGGGAATAAACATATTGTAGACGAAAATATGTTCGTGTTTTAAATAGACTGTATTCTTAGAAATCAATATATCGCAAGAATTGAATATATTTTTTGTTTCCTACGCAAAGATAGATAATGGATATATAATAAAATAATAATAAAACATACTTAGGTATTACTGAGTTCACTATTTCTAATGTATGTTTAAATGTTAAGCATATTGTTTTAGTTTTTATTAAAAATATTTGATCTTAATAAAATAAATTATAATCCTTCAATGATGATTAAAGTTGATCAAAGGATAACTAGGCCTAATCTGTTTATTTCAAATGTTTTTTTATAAGCTTAACTCATTTTAACAACACTTTTAAAAACAACTAAAAGACACTAAAATTTTGATTGATTTGATTTTTAAACATTAATATGAGTCTAGATTGTTTAATTTGGCTGGATTTTAACCTGTATTTTGTGAGGGGTGGTTGGGGTTGATAAAAATTGAAAACACGATTGAAATAAATCTTAATTTACAGTTTAGGCCTATAATGCATAATGTAGGTCTATTTGTAAATCATTAAAATTTCAAACAATTTGCTAGGATTTGGATTCGAGATTTGAAAATAAAATGTAGATTCGGATTCAAGAAATCGTTGATTTGACCCATCTCTAATATTTTACATACAATACTTAAAGAAAAATACATTTCATCCATGAATTTTTTAATATATGAGAAGGGTCCAAATCAGTATAATGACAGTTGATGAGGATGATTCGACTATAGTTCAATCTCATAGTTTAATCAAGCATTGGATGCAAAACCTTTATCATAAACTATAAGTTATAGCAATTAACACTTAATAAAACCAAGCTGGATGAGATAGATAGGGTAGTGACACTATTGAAGTAGAACTTGAAAATGTGAACATTTTAAATAGTCAATGTGTGAACTATATTTATGAAATAAAAACTTGAAAACATTTTATTAATTAACAGTAGGCAGTAGTTGCGGTTTAGGAAAATAAATAAGAAAAGATTACCAGTGAGCAATAATAAAAAAATAATAATAACAACAATAACAATAATGATAATAACAACTTATAAACTTAAAATAAATCATTGCTGTCAATTCCAAAACCACAATTTTTAATTTTCATATTTCAAATGCATAAATAGTTGTAAAACTGCTAATGCTATAGTAAAATTAATAATTGATTGATAGCCTCAGTAGTATGATTTATGAGAATTAGTTATAAAAGTTAATCACATTTTTAATAAAGTAATCGTTTAGCTCGTACTATGGTAACAAACCTTGCAATCAGTTGCTGCTCTCTTCCTAGCCGTTCTTTGAGCTGCTGGACATCACCGAGTAGTTCCAACTCCATTTTACGAAATTTTTTCAACTGCTCTAGATCCTCTAGCATGCCATCTGAGCCTGATAACAATAGGCAATTCTAAAGTTTGATAAAATTAAACTATATTTATTATGAGATTAATTAACATAATTTCAGGTGAAAAAAAACAAACCCTTTACACTGCAACGATATAGGCAGCCAAAAAAATACAAATATATTTTCAATTTTCTTCGTTTATTTTTGTTAGGTGTATGACAAAAAGTTTGTAGTAAATGAATAAAAAGTTTTAAAAGTTATGTACATTTCATATTAAAGCTGTAAAGTTTTGCAACTTAACGATTTCATATAAGGTCATATTTAATCTCCAAATTTATATACCATAAATATGAACAGTATAATATTTTTTCAATATAGGGAAAACATGAGCCGGTAGGAGGGGGAATCCAGTAATTTAGAGGTAATTAGGGAAGAGCAACTCATTCCCCTCCCCCCAATGTTGAGGTATTTAACGTACATTCTCTGAATCGACTGATTATATCTGCACACAACTTATTAACTAACTTAAATCTAGAACGGGTAAAACATTCAGCCCCCTGGCGTTAACTCATCAGTGTGAAAGGGCAAACCCACATTTCACCAATAATAACATTTTTGGTCATGCCAAGAATCAAATCTGGAACCCTTAGTTCAGTCAACAAATATGCTACAGACTGAGTTAAGGTGTCGGACGAAAGGCAACTCATCTCAAATTATTGTAAGTAGTCTCATATCTACTATTTTGTTTTGTTTTTATACAAGCTAAAGTTTGCATTTGATTTAATCAGTTCTATAATTTTATCTTGTGTTATTTTAAAATATTTTAATTAAGTCAGGCATAATTGTTCATTTGCTTACAAATAATAAACTTAATTTATAGATATTTCATTTTATTGATTTGTTGAACACGGGTTTGTTTTATAAGTTCTAAATTTACCATAAAGAGTTATTAATTGCTTAATCTTAGGGATGGAAATAAGAATTCAAGTTTTTTTTAGCACTGCGTCTTACTACCGGCTCAGGTTATACACCTATGTACTAATTACACTAATGGTTTAGGGATTAAGACAGTTTAATTGAGAGGAAGTGCACTTGTATTTGTGTGAAAGGAGAGTGGAAGACCATTTAGGAAAACCCACTCTTAATGTACAAAACCAGGATTGAACCCAATCTCCTCGTCTTCAGCAGTCTAGTCTAACACGAAAGTAGCACGTTAGACCACGCGGCCACCGAAGCGGGTAAGAATTCAAACTGGAAGTGCACTTATGTGGACAGAATAATCACCCACACCTAGTGCTTTTGACTGGGATTCAAATCTCAGTTTTCCTATCTATGGAGACCGAGTGTAGTTAATTTTTAACACTAGTAAAATATTCGACTACCCAGGCATTTAAGTGTCAATCTAGGATGTTTAGACTAACTGCTAGTGCAATTGGTAGAGCTTACACTCTCCTTAACTCTTATTAATCAGTTTATAATTGCTTCCTTCAATATATATATATATATATATATATATTATATCTCCCTCCGGTTCAGGCATGTCAAACTCGCAGCCCAATCCATGATTTTGTGCGGTCCACAGGTCTTACAATGAACCATCATGCAATTTATGTATGTGATATTTGGGAACTAAGCAAAATTCGGAAAATTCTGGCATGTGAGGTTGGTGTACCAAATTTGTACTTTTTCTTAGACATGGATCAATTTCCAAATTTGAGCCATGTTTGGAAGCACATACGTACATTAGCACTTATTTTCTGACATGAAACTTACCAATAAAACTTGAGAGATCTCGACTTATGGAAACACTTGTCAACAATTACTGGCATAAGACTTAAAATCTAACACACAATTGTTGCAAATAAAAGGTTTCAAATGGTTCGTAAAAAACTATAGGGTTAGTCAGTCTTATTTTTTAAAACAAACCTACTCTTTTCTTTTTGTAATAGTAAGATACTAAGCTGGAATTCTTTTTACTTAGTATAAATATTTTTTTAAACAAAGCTCCCTTATTATTTTAAATGTTCAATTGAACCTTATAATCAAACTAGTTTGCCACGCCTGCTTTAATGCAATTATCACCTTAAAATCTTATATTTAATGTGAAATATGTTAAGTAACATGAGTAGGCTCTACGCACCAACACATTTTATAGTATTGATCAAAAGTTCATGGTGGTCCATTCGGGCAAAATCTTGGACTCTGTCCTGAGGTAAGAACTGGCATAAGTTGTCCACCTGGAGTTTCAACTTTGTTGCTAAGTCCTCAATCTGTAACAAGAGAGGCAAATAGTCTTATTATAGGAATTTGGTAGGAAGAAACTTTTAGAAAAAACAAATATTTTTTTATGGTCAATAATGATAACACTGTACTATATTATTATGATTATTTTATAGGTATTGATACTTTTTATAAGTGACAGCTGCAGATCACATAGCATCTTGACATATGAATACATGAATGTATATCTAATTATGTTTCTAGATGTCAAATATGGTTCTTCCTAAGAAAATTGACTTGCAGAAATCTTATTACACAAGTAAAAGGGATGCTATTCCTACCCTAATGTATAAACAACTTAATTTGTGAAAATTCACAAACATATTTATTTAAAAGTGCACAAAACTTGTCGGCTCATCACTTGTAGATAAAATAAAACAAATATTCTATGTTTTTGTTCAGTTTAGTTAATGAGGTAAAATTAAGTCTTTCTTGTGATAAAAAAAGGCCTATGAAATATATAAAAACATTACATTAACTTCAAACTGTGCTACGTTTACCCCCAAGGGTATGTGATATACCAGTAAATTTTTACCACCCATAAAATATGTCCTGACAATAATAAGCCTGACAAATATATTAAATTAGTTTTTAATGGGATGTCATGACTATGTAAAGCTTACCACTAAAAGATGTTATTAAAATTTGGAACGAACATTTATGGCAGGTATTTGCTTCCATTTTTATGAAGCACTGCAAGGGTTATATTGGTTAGGTCAAGGTCCTGAAAGGGGTACATGACTGGTGAGAGTTTGGGAACCATCGTTATACACATCTACACCGTACACTTGTTTGTTATAATAAAGGCCTTAAATACAAAACAATCAAAGAGAAAAAATATACAAATATGCTAAGATAAGTGCTTCTAAAAAAAAATCAAAAAAATCACACATTTAAAATTAGTTTGTAAATGCCAGTATCTGTATGGAACAAGGATGTTCTTACTTTCTTAATGATTTTTCTATGATAGCCAATTTGTAATAAACCAAGTAGAGTTACCTCTTTTGAAGATTTTTCATCACCATTAAGGAACCACTTGGATGATCCATCTTTAGCAATTATAACCCGCTTGATTATATAATTTTTTCCCTGCAGATTCAACAATTCTATCTCAATTGTTGCTGAAGAGCAGCTGGTCTTCACAAAGGAGGTCAGCTATGTTAAAAGAAACACAAAATTAGGAATGGACATTTGAATATGTTTAAATGTTTATAAATACTTCAGAGTGATGTCAAGAAATAAATATTAAAGCAATGTCAAGAAGATGTTTGTTTATTATGAAATAATTGACTATTTAAATAGGCAAAAAAGTATTTTAAAATACTTTATAATATAAGAGTTGGGTCTTCTCTACTCTTTTAAGAATAAGAATCTTCATTCTACATATAAATTCCAAATCTTGAATCTAAATATTAGAGCACATTGCAAACAAAAGAGGTTAACTTTACTTTACTTATTTACTCTATGGCATTAGGAATCGAAAGTTCATCACCACACTAAAGTACATCAACTATCCCTGTCTGAAGCTAGGTATATCCAGTCCACCTAATTATACACTGTTTCAGGTCCTTTCTTATCCTATCCTTTCATTTGCAACTAGGTTTTCCCAATGATCTCTCCCCATTGGATTTACCAGTCAATACCCTAAATGTTTCTATATTATTTAATTCACGCTCCATGGTCTGTCCATCACAATCTGAGAGATTTTATTAACCTAACAATGTCTGGTGAAGAATAGATTATGTAACACATCATAATGTAACCACCTCCATTCCCCATTACCTTAATTCCTTTTAGGACCAAATATTTCCCTATAACTTTGTTTTTGAACACCCTAAATTTATTTTCATCATGTAAGGTAAGATATCATGTTTCACAACCATAGACAATAACCAATAAAACTATAGGTTTTTATGTTTCGAGTTTTACGTGTTGACAACAGATGATATGTTAACTTAGTGAATCAGTAATAGCATGAATTTACTGACAATTCTTTTTATAATTTCAACTTGATTATTGTTATTATTGGTTAAAACTGTTCCTAAATATTTGAACATATTGATCTTATCAAATTATATGTTGTTTGAAGTAATCTCTGAATTGTCATCCTCAGTGTGATCAATTAACAAAAACAACAACAACAGCCGCAGTATGTCTGGGCTACATCAATTTGTAGCTCAGTTTGCAGAAAGATTAGACCGTACTAATGTACCGCTGCCCAGGGGACACCAAGTTCTTTTTATTAAGATTACAATTTAATGTAATACTATTTTTTGGAGAATCTTATTCTGAAATTATGTCATAATATGAGGTGTTAAAATATATCAACCTTCACTCAGGGCCTTGCACAGCTCTGAATGCAGCAATTTAAAAATTTTCAGTCAATGCAAAACTGATCTAAGGTAAGCTTGGATGTGCTTTACAAATGGGGAAGGGAAGAGGTGCCTTAAAAAAAAGTAGGGTCTGCGGCCTCCAAATGCCTTAAGACGGCCTTGGCCAACGTTCACTTGTAATATAAGAATATTAAGCCTACAATAAAAACAAAATTACATATGTGTTATTAACTTACATTTCCTCCCCTGCCAAGAACTTTAGGCTTCGTCTTCAGCCCTAATAAAATGGCGCAGACAATTGAAGACTTCCCTGTGCCATTTGGCCCAATCACTATGTTGAGGTGGGGTCCTGGTAGTACCTCCACATGAGTGTAGGTCCTACAAATATAAATATACATACATTATATTAACATTATTCATCTTTTGTTCAGCTTGGTGTTGAAACATAGCACTTCAACATGTTAACTTTATTTTTATGCATGTAAATATTTTTACCAACGACCTGACCATGTTGGTGTCTCATGCTGTGTCAATTAGGGCACAGCCTCAATATGATGCTGGTGCACTAAGACAAATATTCCGGAGTTTTTTCTGGACACAAAAAATTACCTGTGTTTTTCCAATTCTCCCAGTTTTACGGGTGCGTAGTATGGCAGCCCTGATTAGTAGACTTACAGGGAACTTATATGTATATATATGTATGTATTGTATATAAAAACCTAATATAAACTAACTTACATAAAATTTGTCAACACAATCCTCTCAATCCTTCCATCCATCTGCAAAAAAATCAATAAAAAAAATCAAGAAATAAACTACCTATAGTAAGATCCTTTTAAAAATACAATTTCTTAAGCTCGTTCCTCAAAATAAAAAATAATTTTATCAGGGAAAGTAAAAATTAATTGTCAGGAACATGTATATTGTAGATTTAAATCCACAATGAAAATGTAAGCGGTTAAAAAAAAAGATTGTGTAATTTGCACTTTGCTGTCAGTGAAGCTATTAATCTAATCAAAGTCTTAATAATTCACAGAATATTGGTCTTTCTGGTTGAATTCTTTATAGTAAACACATACATTGTTAGGAGTGTGTAAGCATTTTTAACTGAGTTGGGTTAAAATAGAGTTTGAATTTTAGTTGAGTTCAAACAATAGAAATCCATACTTTTGCAACAAATATTTCTACTTGAATTTCTTTATGGATTCAAACATAAGCCATAAACATACATTTTTAACTAACTTTAATATAGTTGTACAAACAATTTATTTTGTTAATATGACAAGAGAAAATACTGAGGAACTATTTATCATTAAAAGATGCATTTGAATTTAATAAGATTTAATTTTAAGATATTAAAAAAACTTGAACATTTTATCTACTCCAAATTTTTAAGTTGAGTTTAAAAAACTATTATAACTCATATTGAATACAAATTTTCAAGTAATTGCATACACTACCTTTTTATTATTGAGATGTTGTATGATCCTTTGGACCGTACTTCTAATTATCTACATAGAGGCACTTAAATAGAAATACATTTCAGAAGGGGGTGACAGCAACTATAGCATTCCCATTCACTAATAAATTTAGCAATCTTGTATAGAAACGTTGACTTGTGGTTAGTAAAATAATCATAGTGCAAGCCACAAAAATAGACAAATGTATTTTGTTTAGCACATTGTCTTACTACCCATTAAAGTTATAAGCATTTGAGCTAATTACACAAATTTCTCAGGCATGAGGATGGTTGAATTTACTGGTTACCCACATTTGAGTGAAAAACCATTTTGTGAAAAAACAAACTTTAGTGCATCCGATTGGGATTCAAACCCTAATTTGACATTACCTCAAACAATTATATGACTTAAGATGATCACTTACTATAAGGCATAGATTGAAATCAATAATATGATCATTAAGAGCGTTCTTCATAGAAGGTTCAACTCAGCCCCTGTTTGCCCAAGGTATAAAAGTTAAAGAGAAAAGACAATAACAAGATATGCCAGAAATGTGTGCAGTATATTTGTATTTGAACGATTGCTTGAAATTTCCCATGGTGAGGGTGGGAAATGAAGAGACAAATTTTTTGTTAATAACTACAATATATCCTTATTAAGACAGAATAAAGATTTGTGCACAATGCTAAGCTGTGAAGTCATTCTAAAATGGTCAAAAAAGACTTTTCAATGCAGTTTTTATCTGAATATCATTTAATATTTGAACAATGTTCGGTATGAGGAACTTATATTAACTCTTTATCTCCATTAATGTTTAATCAAAAATGAGCCACATGCTATAGTCTATGTGTAAATTTACAATTTCGAGCTGACAGTACCTATCACAGAGTTATTATTATTATTATTATTATTAGCACCGCGTCTTACTACCCGTTCGGGTTATACGCACTTACGCTAATGTGTAATGGTAGGGTGATTGTGAGATGAAATGGAGGACCTACAGTTTAACGTGGAATCCGAACCACGGTGGAGGCCTGGCATTCCCCACATTCACAAGATGTCTTGTCAGAGGTGAAGGAAAGGTTTGGTAATCAGATAAATCTGTGCCTGGACCGAGGATTGAACCCCGGCCGCCAGCACAGAAGTCTGACACCTTACCCCTAGACCGCCAGGTCACCCATCACAGAGTTGATGGGCACACTTTTAAGACATATTAGTTACTTATATTTACTTTTTATTTATAGCCTTAAGAAGGTGCATTTCAATTTGAACAAAAAGTCACTTGCTTTGGTGGTTGCATGGTCTAAGGCAATACTCTTGCAGTAGGTTACTGCCGATGATGGGGAGATTAAGGTTTGAATCTTGGTCAGGTGTAGGCCTATCAAGTTTTTTGCCAAAATGATTTTTCACTCTCCCTCCATGCAAATATGGGTCACTTCCTATAAATATAACCGTACTCATCCATAAAAACCATTAGCATAATTAGTACATAAGCGTATAATCCGAACGGGCAGTAAGACACAGCGCTACAAAAAAACAACTAAAAGTGGTATTAGTTGGCATTTCAGTGTGTGTATGTGTGCATGTAGGTGAGAGGAGAGATTAGAACATAGGCTACTGGTCCAAACACAGTGATTTCTGCGTATCACTACTGTGATTTTGGGTAAAGTAAGTTAATTTTTTTTTACTTTCAATCTAATCATAATACCAACCTAACTTCATCCAATGTCAGCATATTAGCACTTTTAGTTTTCTTTAGTACCATGTCTTACAACCGGTTTGGGTTACATACCTATGTACTAATTATACTAATAGATTTGGGATGAGGAAGGTTAAATTTAGAGTAAGTGTAGTACCCAAATTTGTGTGGAGAAAGAGTGGGAAACCATTTAGGGGAAAAAAACCTCAGTACACCTGACAGATCAAACCACGATATACTCGTGATCAGCAGTCTAATTGTGAGAGTGATGCCTTGGACCATGCAGCCACCGAAGCAGGTCACGTTTAACTTATTTTAAGTTATTGGCCAATGTCACTTCATGATCATTCACCTGCAGTGTTAATTTGGGTTAAACTTTTACACACAGGTTATGTGTTAATTACACTATTGAGTTAGGTATGTGGATGTTTGAATTTAAATGAAGTGCATCAACATTTGTGAAAAGGGAAAGTGAAAAAGAATTTGGGAAAAATCCCTCTCATTATACCTGACTGGGATTTGAAACCCTATCTACCTGTCATCATCGGAAGTTCAATATATTGCGAAAGTGACACCTTAGACCAGGGATCGGCAAACTTTTGGGGCCCTAATTAACTTAAAAACTTATTGAAGGTCTTGTGGTCACCCATTGTTTCTCTACCCTATTTTTTATATTTTTCATCTTTAAAGCTCATATTTATCCCTTAAATTCAAACTGCCCTAAAATACTTTTGTTACCTCCTATCTATAAAGAATTATTATAGAATAAATAATACGTATATTTTCAAATTAAACTATTTACTTTTCTTATAAATATTGTAAAATTGAACAGTAGCTATAAGAGTTATTACAAAACATAAGAAACTTCTGAATACTGGCTAGTTGCCATATGAAGAGTTTTTTATTTTAAAATAGTTTAATTATCGTAATGATTTTCAATTAACATAATACTAGAATGGAGATAATCAAAGAAATAATGATTTTCCTTAGATTTACCTTCATCATTAGAAGAAAAACAGATTAAAATAAATATTGCAACTGGTTCTGGTTTTCCAAACTTCGTGGATATTTAGCCAAACTCGGCTTAAAGATAATCAATGATTTTGAGTTGTTTTTCAAATCAAAGTTTTTGTAATAAAATCCTTGAAACACTTTTTATGTGAGTACAATAAAGGGTTTAAAAACTCTATTATGAAAATTGGATCCCAAATGTCAATTTTCCACAAAATGGTTGAACCGCTAATATTGTGTATATGATTTCTTGTTTTACCTTAGTTCCAAATTTAGTTAATTCGACCATGATATCAAGAATAAATACATTAGTCATTCCAGGTCCTCTAGTTCTGGGTAGTAGATCATATATCCATTTCTATTAGAAAATATTTTATTTGTGGAAGATCTTTGTATCAACGATGGACTTTGCCTCTAATTAGCCAACAAACATTCATATGAAGAAATAGCTCTCTATACTGACAGTCCAATTTTTTTTAGTAAATTCTCTGAACAATTTCTATTTTATAACGACCAGGTGGTGTTAACGACTCAAACTACTTTCATGAGATTCTCCATATTTAAATAATTTCCCACTATGAGGTTGAGAGTGAATTATACATTTGAACTCCAGAAATGACAGAAATTGTTAGTATTTTTAACAGGGTTCACATCAATATGAACAACATCTCTAGCTAAGCTGGCTTATTATTTAGATGGTAAATTTAGTTTATGTCATTCTTAAATTTTTCAAAAATATCTGCTTGTGTAGTTATTTTGGCATTTATTGTACTCATAAATTTTTCTCTAACTTGAAAAATTGTTGCCTATTTTCACAATAATGCTTGTTTGTTGAGCTGTTCCTAGCATACAATTTGATTCATCCTTTATTAGCTGTTAGGAAATAAAAGTACCGTATTCTACATCTGCTTAGGATTGTTTGAATAGATCCGTGGCCATGAGCTTGAACAAACATGCCACACTGCAAGCTGATAATTGGACAGAATCAATAGCAGTTAATAGGACTTATTTATTTTTAATTCTGCCAATAGTTTTACAGCAGCTTTACAGGCCTCCTTCATAAGCGCACCGTTGGTGTAAGGTTTTTATTCTTTGACAGCACATGCAAAACTTTTAACAGAGCTACAGTAGCAGAAAACCACTCTGCCAAAGGCTACTTAAGAAAAGGGAAAGGTTCATAGTACCAACATTTTACAACAAAGCTATGACTAAAAAAACAGTTTGAATCCTGCTGTAAATGTCAGTGTCAAAATTTGAAGTGCCGTATCTTTAACTTGACTCTATCGCCCTCTTTGTTTATTACACACATCACCCCTAAGATGAGAATACACTAACAATAAGCCTACCAATAAAGGCTGATAAAGGTTATTTTGGTCACTCTCAAACATTATATTATGTAGTTTAATTAAGTGTTTGCTAATACAAGTTTAGAAGACACAAATGTCAACTTATAATTAGGATATAGTTTACGTACGCAATCAACTGAAAATTACCGTGAAATTGACTGATTGCCGACCCCTGCCTTAAGATGATTTGGCAAACAATGTGGGTCATCCTGAATCAACTAGAAAAAACCTCATAGATTTAACTTAACCAATGATACCCACGAATCAGACACTTAACTAACAAGCTTAGTAGCCAAGGGAATTCTAGTGCCAGAGTAGAATTTATGCCCAAACAAATATATGCAACTGCCTAAGGTGGCAAATTAAGATTCCATTCTATTTCACAATTGGTGTTCTGATTTTGTTCTACAGTGTCACACACCAATGAGTACTAGAAATTAGTCCTGAACTAATTGACTTAGAGGCCTTGTCGATTGACAAATAAGCCTAACTCATAAGAGGAATCCTAAACATAGTTCAAATAATATATCCACGTAGTAGGTAGGCCTATTGATCATTTTCTAAATTTAATATAGGCCTAGTAAGAGGAATCCTAAACATAGTTCAAATTATATATCCACGTAGTATGTAGGCCTATTGATAATTTTCTAAATTTAATATAGGCCCGGTAAAAAAGACTAGGTTGCTTACAGTTTTTTCAAACATACTTTGATAAATCAAACCTCAATTTAAACTGAACATGATCCAAGTTTGAGAAAGTAGGTCTGCATACCGGTAGCTTTAATTAACATATATTATTTAAAAACAAGTTACAGTTATTTAGTTCAGTGATCCTTATTTAATACTAATTTGGTTTATTAAATTAAAAATATTGAAACTAACTTAACTTTGACTATTCATTTTACAATTATGTTATTTTACATATTTTAGTGCAAAAATTATTAACCTCACACCTACCACACTTTTAGGCATAACAAAACCTAATCTCAAATGTGAAATGATCTAAACCTGAATGCATTTAAATAAAATTCAAGAAGATAATCAGTGACAAATTAAAACCGCATCAACTTCATTTATAAACAGATACCTACAAGTATTTGCTGAATTTTTTTTAAAAATTACATTAGCCTATCTACTCTTAACTTGACCTAGCATTAAAAATGAAAGAAAATGAATTTAATTAAATGGAAAATAAAAATTTAAGTTAAAAGGGCAGGAACCAATGTCCCAAATAGTATTGTGTGTGGCAGAATAACTGATGACATCTTGGGCATGAGCCACCAGAAAAATAAATCTTTATTTTAAAGTTAATTCCCTAATTTTCCTAGGTTAGTATTTTTTATACAAAGTTATTAATACAAAATCAATTATTTTTACCGTTTTATATCAAATTCTTGAAAGAAGAATTATTTAAGACAAATATCAGTAGGCTTACTCTTTGCAAAACTAATTTAATGTACTAGTTTTACTCTTACAACCAAACTATCCAGTTTAAAATAATCGCTGTTGACCTTGTAGTCTCGTAAAAAAATCACAAACTATTTTTCTATGTAAGCTAAATTTATTAAGGTAGTGTTGATTTGAGATGACGAGGGATTACATTTACCATTAAATTGGATTAACCATGTTTTTCAAAGATTCATGCACTCTCCCTTTCATTACAGTACCGTATCACAAATAATTAATCAAGTATATTGTATTAAACCCCTCATAAATGATATGATCATGCATGCATGGCAGTCTTTGTGCTTGTCAGTCCACGGTCAGATTAATAAATGGTCAACCACTAATAATCATGGGTGCATGGCACTCTCAGAAAATGAACAGTTGTTTTTGGACTAATGAGTAATTTTGTAAAAATGGGCTGATTTTTTGTTAACTTTTTGTAAGTCTTATTTAAATTGCTTGATTTATAGGAGTCACTTTTGAACTTCCAAAGATTGTGTAAAATTATTTATTGGCCATGTTGATGACAGTAAGAATTAAATTGAAGACAGTCAGTCGGAACCATTCTCTGTCAAACCTGCATTTAAATTGCACGCATGATCATGTATGGGACCCTGTCAGTATAAATGTAAGGTATGGTCTAATATTTTTAAAATTTGAAAATTACAACATGGCACTTGTTGATTTGACCTAACCTTAAACTTGTTAAATCAAGGTTTAAGTTGGTTAGCAGATGGTTTAATAATACATATATTTTCTGACCAGGATATTGTGCTGATGTAATAGTATCACATTTTCAATTATTTTTGACACACATCTTCTTAATTTAGCAATCTTTGATAACCATGCAGGTGAGCACACAGTATAAATGTCAAACTAATTTAGTTTGGTTTGTCATATATGCATAGGGCTATAACCCTAAAATAGGTAGTGAGATGTAGTAAAAAATTTTAACAATCTTGATTATTAGTTGTATGTGAGGTTCTTAGAGAATAGGGGGATAGTATGAAGCAAGGGTGAGAATCTTAATTTTTTGGGCACAGAGGTCTTTGCAGTATAGAATTTAACACATTTTAAGCTTTTATGAGAGTGTGTGTGTGTGTGTGTGTGTATATATATATATATATATAGAGAGAGAGAGAGAAAGAGAGAGAGTCAATTATAAGATAGGCCCATGTTTAAGAAAATAAGTATGTTTGAGCTATTGAAATATTTATGGAAGAAAAATATAACGATAAAGAGGCCAGACCCCAAATGAGTTTCCTCTCAATGTTAATAATAGATGGCAAAAATAAGTAATAAGGTTACCGGAAATAATCATTTTCTTACTTTATGTGTGTAGGGCCTAGACCTAGGGTATGGCAATACTGAATAACAATATGGTACTAACATATTAAATTAAAACTCTTTTCAAGTTAAGTGAAATCTGAATTAAATTTTATTGTTTGAATCAGATTGCTAGGGCTATGCATCATGTCTATACAATTGACCGCTAAAACATGATTGAGTTTGAAGCTTCTGGATGAATTAATATACAAACGCTATATCGAAGTTGTATAAACTGTTTTTGAAATGAGTCTGTTAAAACCAAGGATTATTGGCACTATAAATGAGAATAGTTTTTTTTCTAGAGGAACCCCGGTTTAGTGTGCCTCATCTAAAGCAATCAATATATTTATATTTGAGTGTGACGAGGAGATTAAGGTTTTAATTCCAGCCGTTGTATTCGATAGCCCCGAACTTGAATTTAGATCAGAACTATAATAAAACAAGTTCTGACTTGATATTACTACCTACAAAAATACAAATAATTAATAGCAGACTCACATTTAAATTAACTAACACGTCAAATGACAAAGAAAGTACAAATTTGTACACGTATTTTGTTCATCAAGATATCCTCAAAACAAAAAATTGTTAAAAGTTCAAAACACACTTAGAAAATTGTGGATGATCAAAATGTGCCAATAAGGAAGAGAAATACTCGCGCGTAAAATTCGGAATTTGGGCCAATAAGGAAGAGAAATACTCGCGCGTAAAATTCGGAATGGCTACATTGCATAAGAGTGAAAAATTATATAAAAAAAAAATTTAATCACTTTCTTAAACACCCATGATTAAACTCACAGCCATACTTAAAATTATAAAAGATAAAATCATAATATTACAATAGCCGTGTAAGCGTTCTAAAGAAGATTACAGTACTAATCATGGAAAATACAGTTTAATCAATAACTATGACAAGAGTTAAGTTAAATATCCCAAATTCAATATATAAAAAGTTATATAATTGAGTTTAGTATCTGACCACAGCATTAATAAAACTGGTACAAAACTAATTTAATCCAGTTAGCTTTTAAAGAAAACCAAAGCTCTAATAAACAAGGCACGTTTATATATTTTAGGTTGAAACAGGCATAAGATAAACTAAGGGCAGGAATCGTTCATTCCGATGCATTGTAAGAGCAACAGTAGGTTAACTATTAAAATAGTTATGAAAAATGTAAGTAATAAATATAATGTTACATTAAACAAATGTTTAAGACAGCTAAGAAATTTGGATGTATTTAATTGTTTGATCCAATAGGCACATTACAATTTGTATTGGAATAAATATTAATGAACTTAATTAATAAAATACATAGCTTTCAAATGTACATTTTGTGTATGAAGAAAACAACCAATCATACCTTAACAAACTCCACTATGTCTCTATCATATAAGTTTAACCACATTGGAAACAAGCAAGGTAATATTGTTACCTTTCAGGGTAAACTAAGTGTATACCTACAAAATATAGCCTACCATTCATTCATTTTTGTACCCGTTACACAGTATTAGATTTGATGTCTATTTCTTTTTATTTCTGCTAAATACACATAAGTATACTATTAACCCTACGTGTTTCTGCTACGTACTATTTGCATGAACTGTATTTATCTTTGTTCCTACTATATATTTTTATAATTACTTTTCATTCATTCCTGATCTTGTCCGTCTCTAGGGGTCACAGAGGACAGACCCTACCAGCACTTAAAAAAAACACGTAAACTGTTCTTCTTTCTTTCTTTCTTTTTATTCTAGAAAATATATTGGAAAAAACATGAACATGAAGTGGATCATCATTCTCCACATGCAGTGAATTATTGGAGTAGTTATACATTATTAAAGTCAAGATTATTCATTCATAGCTCCAAACATCACGCGAGGACTGTAACAGTGCTCTAGTGACTGAATATAAAAGCTGAGCAAGACCAGTTATGAAAGGCTCTATCAAAGAGACTACACCCAGTGTGAGATGTCTCTCTGATTTACACAAACAAATGGAGCAGCCTGAGCGGGCCTGCTATTCGACAAAGATTTTTTTTCCTGCATTTGTGTGTGTGTATTTTAATATGTGTCAGGCCAAAGAAGTCAGATGACGCGAGAAAACGATTATTTAAAATGGATGAAGTAGATTCTTTATTAAAAACTCAAATTTCTTCATTAAAACTTCAAGAAAAACTTGAAATTAAATGGTTAGGAGCATATCAACCTAATCACTTTACATTTATGCAGGTGAATGGAAAGAAAAAAAATTACTTTCTCTAATACTTGGTTTGATAAAAAAAAAATTGGTTGTTGTGAGTGAAGAAAAACGGAGTCAGTTTTGTTTTTATTGTTTATTATTTGGTGGTGAGAGGTCGTGGAGAGTGGTAGGCTGTGGGGATCTTAAACTTAGTTTAAGTAAGAGAATTAAAATAAAAAAAATTGGTTGTTGTGAGTGAAGAAAAACGGAGTCAGTTTTGTTTTTATTGTTTATTATTTGATGGTGAGAGGTCGTGGAGAGTGGTAGGCTGTGGGGATCTTAAACTTAGTTTAAGTAAGAGAATTAAAAAACGAAGAGGAATTTGCTATTCATTTGGAAAATCCATGTAAGTTTAAACCATTTGGAACAGTAAATATTGAATGACAGATAGATTCCGTGGTCAAAATATCAGTAAAAAAACCCACATAAACTTACTTACTTACTCTATGGTCACCTCTCCCTACCTTGAACTAATTATATTCAATCCATCTCATTACACCCTATCTCTCATGTCTATCCAAACGTTATCTTTCCATCTTGGTCTGGGTCTTCCCAGTGGTCTTTTCCCATTGGGTTTGCCATTCAATACTTTAAATATTGTTCTATATACTCACATTTGCGCTGCATGACCTGCACATCATAACCTGCGAGATTTTATTACTCTAACAATGTCTGGTATTGAGTACAGGGTATGCAGTTCATCATTATGTAGCTTCCTGCACTCCAAACTATCTTCATCCATTTTTGGACCAAACATCTTCTTAAGCACCTTGTTTACAAACATTTTAAATTTATTTTCGTAATTTAAAGTAAGAGACCATGTTTCTTACCCATAGAGAACAACCGGTAAAAGTATGGCTTTGTATATTCTGAATTTTACATTTCTTGACAGCAGGCGAGTCGCTAACAACTTAGTGACCGAGTAATAACAAACATTTTCAGACTGTATTATTTTACTAACTTCCAATCTAATATTGTTATCGAAAGTTAAAATTGTTCATAAATATTTGAATTCATAAGCCCCAGCAAATGGTTTGTTGTTTGCTGTAATTTCTAAATTATCGTCCTCAATCTAGCCTACGAGTGTGATATTGGGGTATTTCAAGAGAGTAGGGATGAAATGACATTAAACGGTACAATACCAGTACAGCTATTAGGGCATTCAGATGATTTAGCTTTGTTAGGTAATAGTAAGGAATCTGTTTAAAGAAATGCAGATATTTTATTAGAGGTTAGTAAGGAATTAGGTTTAAAAGTGAACAATAAACAGGTGTAAAAAAAATAGGCATATACTACGCAGATTAAAAGAATGCCTAAAATACTGTATACTCATGAACTGACGCCCCACTTTTGTACAAGTAATCCCATTATTTGGTAAGTTTAGTTCAAAACCCTTATTATTTTATTATTTCTGTTTATAGAGTCGTTTACTGACTTTTTGATTCTAGTGATTTTTATAAATTAGGAAAACTTAAACGAATTAAATTTAATATGTTAATATGTGATGAGAAAAAATAATTAACAGTAAGATTTGACCTGGCTCCACTAAAAAGAAAGATCACGCTTCGCCACTATATTTTATATTCTAATCAGAGTCTAGTCTTACTGATTTCTGGTAGTTATTTTAAAATTTATTATTCATACTGCGTACTCATTTCAAACACCATTACTTAAGTTACAGTTTATTTCCGCTTGATTTTTAAGTGAGGCTGGACTTATATTCACCCATAATGCATCGATTTAATAACCAATAGTGCATGATCTGAAGTGCACAATTCACAATATAAACAAATCCGATCACGTTGAAACATATTTTTTTCTTCACTGGGTCTTGGTACCCATTCAAGTTTGACGGATACATTATATAGGTACCGTACTCAATTGAATAGGGATGAAGGTATTAGGATTTGAAACAAAATGTACACACATTTGCGTAGAAGAAGAGAGAGAAACCATTTGAGAAAAATTATCCCCAGCCCACCACACCAGTATTACAACTTATCTTATGATCACAGCTACTCTTATTTGTACTAGTTCAAAGATGATGTACTATTCTCTTTCTCTCTCTATATATATATATGACTCCACCACTGAATCAAACACAGCTGGTTTTTAATACTATTATTAAAAATTCAGTAAGGTTTTGCTAATTTTTTCTTATATTTCTTTGCTTTTATTATGATAGCACCACAATACCAACGATTATATTTTAGTGCCGATGCAAATCCTGGAAAGCAAAACAATTTCATTTATTCGCTTTCTCAAAAATATGATTACTTCAAAGCATTTGGCGTATTTTGAATCTGTTTTTATTGTTAGTATTGTAATATTTTAATGGATTATAAAGACTCAATTTATCCCTCTATTCGTGTTTCATTCTTTTGTGTTAAAAATAAAGATAAACAGAAAGCCAAGTATTATTTTATATTGTGGTGAACTGTTAGCCAATGAAATTCCCAAACTTCTATTTTCCTTTTAGGGCAGTGAGGTTATACCACAGGAATTAAATGAAATTAATGATAATTATTATCAAAAAGGGAGATAAAATAAAGCGTAGTAATTATAGTGGCATATCCCTACTAGCAACATGATACATGATACATGATACATGATTCTTTTAACATATTTTTTAATGAAATTGACGTCAAATATAGAGGAAATAATTGGGGAGCAAATGTGTAGAATTCGAATAAATGTATCTACAATGTATTAAATATTTATTATTCGGCAAGTATTAAAGAAAAAGGAGGAATACAACCAGGTGATACATACTTTATTTATAGATTTTGAAAAGGCTTATTATTCAATTAAAAAGAAACCGATCATAGGAAGTTTTAGTTATGTTTGGAATTCCAAACAACCGAAAACGTTAAATGAGGTATGTTTGACAGATATGTGAGGTAGGGTACGTGTTGGATGTCCTTTAGTAAGTAGATGCTTTCAAAATACATAATGTATCCAAACAAGCAGTTTCCCTATTACTTTTTAATAGCATTAGGGCATGTTATTAGTATATTACAAAGGGATACTAGGATACACAGATGATTTAGATATGTTAGTGTGACCTAGTCACAACCTAACATAGAAGAAATGATAACTCACACCAGGGCGGCCCAACTTGACTCGTTCCGACTCCACTGCAATGCACGCCGGAGACGCTCGTCGTCACAACATCAACATTCGACTGAACCGGAGCTTCTCACCTCATCGCCGGGCGTGTGGTTGAGCTCCCCCTCCCCCACCACTCCGCCCAAGTGGAAGACAGTGACTACAAGTATGCGCGCGCCGTTCTGCCGCAATGCAGATATAATCCTTCCACGGACTATTTTTCAATGCGCTTACCTCGCTCATTGGCTATCGAGATCATTCTAGAAATATCCCCCCCCCTTGTGTTTGTTCCTTGCTCTGAGAGCACATGGTTTCTCTGATTGTATATAATGGCGTGAGCCCGGAGAGAGGACACAGATTACGCTCCGGGCTTTCGAGGGTAAGCAGCCTAACTTTTGTAGGCTCGACACTAAGTTCCAAATTCCATTTTGGCTTTAATCTTCTACTTTTCAAAATTCAGTTTATATCTATCACCAAAGAACTTTGTAACTATACATTTCGTCAGCCCTTATGGCTAGGTTTTCTTTATAGACGTTTGGTCTCCTCTGGTATTTTGAAATCTTTAATGTGAGGATTATTTATATTTGCCGCCTTGTTTTTGCCAAGGTTAGAGAAATGTGGAACCGCGAGTCGGCGGCAAAGTTCATTATTGTTTGGACGCCATGATAGGTGATAGAGTTAGGTTAGTTCTTTGTATATATTTTTCTAGTGTATATCCTTATATATTGATTAATTGTGGGACCGCGGGCCACCCAGGGCTTGCGTCTCTAAGGACGTATTATTTGCCATTTACACTTTTGGTTTTCTCAAGTGTATTTAAAACTTAGACAAATGTCGAATAATAGCATAGGGTTAGTGCCATTATTTAGGGCATGAGCTGTTGGCTCGCCCGATGCCCAAAATCATGAGGAGAGATTGTCTCTCGGCTCATTTTGACAATTGGCCCCTTTTTGTATTATGTGTTATTAGTAAACTGGAGACCAATTTGTTAGGGTTTTGTTGCAATTTTCTGCAGGCGCCATTTTGAAGGTGTCTGATTCCAAGGAGCCGCCTGTTGCCTTTGTTGTTGTAAGGCCCTTCAGGCCCCGGCGGTATCCCTTGTGCTTCGCAGCCCTTCTGGCTTGCGGGCTCTCTATAACTCCTAAGTGTCACTCCCCCATTGAGTTGTATCTTGTTTTTTGTCAATAAATTATAACTCTCTTGTGCCTACCTCTGTCTGTCATTTCTTTTGGTGGAAATGCTGGGGGTGTGTTACATTAGGTAATAGTAAGGAAGCTGTTGCAAGAAACGGAGAAACTTTATTAAAGGCTAGTTAAGAAATAGGTTTAGAAGGGAACACTGAGAAGACTGATTAAATAGATGACTACACAGATTGAAGATGATAGCTTAGAGATTACTGCAAAGTGCGAACTACATAATTATACTTTGATAGGGTTGGCGTGTTAAAATATGTGGGAAAAATTCTAACTAGTAATAATTATATTAAGAGTGGAAATAAGGACATTGTATGCGATTTATCGGTCATCGTTTACTGGTTTTAAAGATATATAAAACTCAGAATATACAAAATAATAATTTCACCAATTTTGCTTCATGGTCGTGAAATATGGTTTCTTACAGTAGCCCCACGGCTTCTTTGGTGCTGACTGACAGCTCACAACTGACTTCTGACAGTCAACATTCCGGTATATACCTAAATGTTGACTGTCAGAAGTGACAGCTGCTAAACACATGTTTTCGAAGATCATATGGTTCGGCGTAGGGATACGTAATTTGGTCTGGTAACTTTTCAAAGCTGTCAGTCAGCACCAAAGAAGCCATGGGGTTACTGTACTTTATATTAGGAGAAGAAATTTAAGGTGTTTTAAAACTAAGTAATATTGGCTCCTAAAAGTAATGAAGATGGTAGATATTGGAGGAGGTTACATATGATGCTTACAATTAGCTCAATTTAGGGATAATTGACACACTTTTATAAGCGCAGCAATGAAATTTCGAGTTTATAGGGCCATATAGCTCGATCACGAGACTGCCTATCCCATGAAGTTTACGGAGTAGGTGAGTAAGTAAGTTTATTAATATAAGTCAATATTTTCAACAAGGATTGTCTAAGAAATCAAGTTTTTATCTACATTATTATGTTGCCCTGCAACACCACGTCAGGATTCAAATAATTATTTAAGTCCAGTCTAAATAATCACAACTGAGCCCACCAGTATGGTTCACAGGATTTTAGACAGAATTCGTGTATATTTTAGTATGCTTCTTTTAATGTTCATATCTTAAAAATATGGAAATTAGCTTTTTCTAATAATACAGCCATCACTGTATACATCCTAAAACTATATTTAGTTTAATTTTTCATAATAATTGAGATAAAGTGTCAAAATTTAACTTATATGGATTTTATTTAAATTCAAGAACAAAATAAATAATACACTATACCCCATTCGTAAAGAATTACGTCGTTCTACTTAATTTAAAATTCATAATAATATGACATATAATAGAAGAGCTTTGAAATTTTAGTGTTATTCATACACGTAAAAAAATTATGTTAGGGTTTTTAATAATTATCTTTATTTATACCCAAATCTTTCTTTTTTGACAACATTCATTTATTGTATGATTTGTTATTATTTCACAATTTATTCTTGTTTATTGACATTCTGGCGAAATTCATACATTAAAAGTACAAAATCAAAATGTAAACTTGATTATTTTTTTATTAATATACAAACATCAAAATACAATAAGATGGATATTTCTGTTAATTTTTTAAAAGGTTGTGCTGAGATCAAGTGGAAAAGTTTGATACTAAGCATCCCAATTTTGTTTCGGATATCTTTAGTCTAGAGGACAAAGTTACAAATTTTAGTGTTAAACCTCAATGTGTTGGCAAACTTGCCGCGGCCATTTTGATTTGCCATAAACTGTAAACGCGAACAATAAATTTCAAATCTTGAATTTTTGAAACTGTGTTCTAAAGTGGCTCATATTATGTGTGTGCGTGTTTCAGTTTATATAAACTATTTATAAACATTAAATGGAAGTGAAACTATACATCTGAGTTTGTTAATACTGAGTGTTTTAAGTTCGGGCCCCGGACATTAATTTTGAGACGCTTTAAAGCTGATATAAACACTAAGTGGTGGCCAATTTTACTTCCCTACTGTCATCCAAGCCTCCAGAACTTCAGATTCAGGTATCTTAGTTTCATCATCATAAAAGCAAAATATATAAATATAGATTGCAAAATTGTTTGTAATGACTTTTATCATTAATCTGTATAATGTTAAAAATTGGTATTGCTAGATTTTGTCTTGTCTCACTATCATACTTTTTAAAATGAAACTAACTTTTCTTTTATCATTGTTGAAGGAAGCTAAACTATCCAGCTTGCGAAAATCTATTTGTTAAAATGAAAAAACAACAACAAAATATTTAAATCACTATTAACTGAACATTAGACCCTATGCTTGGCATTGTGCATTTTTATATTCTTAATGTAGAACCAAGCAATATCAAATTTTAAAAATTAACACAATATTTTGTTGAAATATAATTTAATTTATTAAATTAGAACATATACTTGTAGATATAGGCCTACACAATAGCCAGTAGTGTAGACATTCAAGATTTTGGCCTACAGAATTAAATGATTATATTATTATATAGTAATATAAGTTATATTCAAATAATATAAATACATAATAATCCTATATAATATGTAGTCTTGTAGTAAAATAATATATAATATATATGTATATATATATAATAATAAAAAAATAATATGTATTTTATAATATAGGCCTAGTAAATAGATATATAATACAATAATATATATGATACTATGCCATATCCTTAGATTCTGACTCTTCTATTTTCCTACCGTCTGACTCCAACTCCAACTCTGATTTAGACGTCTTAAGAAATGACTAAAGTATATTAATTGTAACAAATAATTATTGTTTTATATTTTATTATTATTTTATTTATTATATTATAATATATATAAAATAATAATATATTATAAAACAATGATATATAATATAATTTATTATATATTAATAATATTAATGTTTCATTGAAATATCTATATTATTCTTAATATTTTTATTTTTATTATAAACATTGATATAAATATTTTATAGAACAATGGTAAGCAAAAAGCATATATAGCAAGTTTGACCTATTATACTCTTGAACTGTAACAATTTGAATTCATTTAATCACAATATATAGCCTATAATTATACACTTGTTAAAATTGTCCAGTAAAATTTTAATGTTCGAATGACCTCAAGGACTTTATGCAATTACTAATAGGTATGTACTGTAAGTGGCAGTGTTATATTTACCCTTTGATCGTGTTAGAAGATATTGCTTTTAAAACGGACGTACTGTACATGACTTACCATATTATATTAATTGAATTGGTGGTTCGTGGGTTGTTGCCAGGTTAAAACAGGCTCGACGTGACTGTACTAGTAAACTGTATTATCTTCATTTTCTTACGAATGTATATTTGGAGGCCCCTTTAGACAGAAAATATAAACGTAATGTTTTACGGTAAATATTGATCGCATTTTATTGTATTATTTGTAAGGGCGTAGGGTGACCTGGTGATCTAGGGGTAAGGTGTCGGACTTCTGTGCTGGGGTCCGGGGTTCAATCCTCGGTCCCGGCACAGATTTATCTGATTACCAAACCCTTCCTTCACCTCTGACAAGACGTGTATTAATCACAACTTGTGAATGTGAGGAAAGCCAGGCCTCCACCGTGGTTCGGATTCCACGTTAAACTGTAGGACCTCCATTTCATCTCACAATCACCCTACCATTACACATTAG
>CABFOV010003939.1:28178-58855 GCA_902141375.1 Timema poppense | reverse complement strand
TGCGAGAATGTACGAATAAATTAATAGAGTCTGCGTGAGAACAGTAGAAATTCGTCAGACGTGAAATATGCTGTTGTACATTGATGCATGGGATTGGCATAGTGTGAGAGGGTAAGGGGCGGTATGTTGCGAGGTTGGCGGTCGGTGAGCGAGTAGAATAGGAACGAGAACGGATAATTTGGTTTCCAGGCTCATTCAGGTTACACCTATCCCCCGTCCTCCTCCCTTCCCCTACCTCTCCACTCATTTCAAGCCACGCTTGCATTTTATTCACGGGAACGGTGTTAGAAATGATGGGGTTTTTTTTCCTATCAGAAAGTGTCGGGTTACCGCAAGTTAGCATATTGGGTAGATTCAAAATTGTTCGATGCTTAATTAAATTGATTAAGTGTAGACTTTAGAGAGAGTGACAATAAAGTGGTAGTATGAATCTCTCTTGCGAATATTTTTCTCACTATACTTTTTTTTTAAACTGTTTGTTAAGTTAACTTCGAGAGAATTGTTTAAAATTAAAATAATTTGATTGTTAATTTTTTAACGTCATATTTAACTTATGAAATATATAATAGTTTAAAATAAGACATCGATATCTTACAACTTAAACACACAGACTCGATTAATAATGTTAAAATTTGTTCCATTCTTTTTAAAATATAAATTTTAAGAAGAAAGGAACAGATTTTAACATTATAAATTGATTCTATATATTTTTAAAGGTTGGCGCACACCTTCCTTTCCATATCGCATCGATTAAGCTATATCCTATATTATTTTTTATAAAAATTGAGAAAAATTCAAATCAGGAATATATATTAAACCAGTGTGAGTTGATACGAACCGTTGGGAGACGCCATCATACGCGTCTGCAGTTAATCAACTAGAGAGAAAAACTAATTTGTTTTTATGGTTTAAAGTAACAACCCCTCTTAGTAATAGGAATGAATATACGTTATTGATATAAAACTGGTAACCAAAAATACATGTTTCTTCAATCGTTAATTAAAATCAATATTATCGGTGATTACATCTATGGCAGCTTAGACAACAAATGTAAGGATAATAACCCTTAGTTTAAATCCAAGTGTTGATAAAAAGGAATTAACGAATTTAAGCTTATAATATCTAATTCAGCTAACAATTATTAGTGGAGGAGGAGTGAGATGAATATTGGCAAATAATATTATTTCAAAAAAATATATAGCCTTATTGGTATTGTTACATGTTAAAATATTTTTTCAAATATCTCACAATTTTTTTGTAAAATATAAGATATATCGTTAGCAGGAGTCTAAACAAAACACGTTTTCAATATAATTTGGGACAGTAAAAATTTTTATAAAAAATCTTACTAAATTTGTTAAAAAAACTTCTGATTTACAAATAATTACTAAGCATTGAAAAAACCTTTCTCAAACATAAATCAATAGCTGTGGAATAAATGCAGACATATTCAAAATAATCCTACATCTTAAACACTTTAACTTTATTCATACATTTAACTATACTCATAAGCTTAATTCCAAAATGTTTCATTTATAACTATATAAGAATTTGTATGAATAGATAAAGGTGTAAATAAAGGTGTATAATGTATTTTTTTAAGGCAATCATCAACTATTTTAATATATTTAAAATAAATTCAATAAATAATCTTGATGAAGTATGCCTATAGCATATATTTTAATTTAAGGACAAATATCAGATTAAAAAATCTAGGTTTAGCTTCTAATACGTATATAACCACATACTAATAAATAATAAAATAAAATTCAAGAGATTCTCTTATTTATATTTTGTTTTTTTGCATACATAGTAATTTTAGCTAAAATGATCAAAAAAGTCGCATTTATGGCGTTATTTTTTTATATTAAAAAAGGGTTTTTAGATATTAGATTAAATATACAGTAGCCACTTTTAATTGAAAAAGGGTGTTGTGACCCTTGTACTAAAAGCAAATCTGCTGTAGAACAAAATTAGTATTAATACACCTGCTCATTCCATTTGGGCCAAGCCCCCTAATATCATTTATAGGTATTTTCAATCAAGAAACCAAAATATTTTAAATTCTTTATATATAGTTAATATTTTAAAATTAATTATAACATTATAATAATGGTGTAAAAGATTTAAATATGCAAAAAACCTAATGTTGAATTATATTTTTTATTATCCCACCGGGAATTTATTTAAATTGCTTTCCAAATAAATTTTATTCACTAATTTTGTGACATACCTTAAGTTGATAAAAGTGTTATACATTCATCTCTTTTTATTTTTTTAAAAAAAGCTAAATGTATTAAATTTATAAATATGTTCAATATATAACAAGTGAAAGTGTTTGGACTTGTGAAAATTTGAAATTATCAGATTATTCTATTAGGCGTTCATGATTGATTAAGTGAGTCCATGTGTCGGTCATCTATAGAAGTTAATGACACTTTTAGATTTAAAAAAAATTACACCTGTTAAAGTTAGTTTATTATAGTGCTGGAACAACCTTTTTTTTCTAAAAAGTGAACATTAATTAATCAAATCCTATAAAAAAATTATTTTTTTAAAAGCAAGCCATTCCCATACCAGAAATATATCCTTACCTGAAAGAGGTATTTTGATTCCAACTCTCTAAAGACTTATCCTTCTCTCACTACCCCCTCCTTACTCTAACCGAAAAAAAGGTAGTCATAGAAAACGAGGAAGACTCTCTAGCTTTCTCTATGTATGTATCTGTACGAGTCTGTCAGTCAGTCTGAGGCAATCCCGGAGATGAAGTTTACCCAGAGGATTAGTATGTTTACACTGAGATGTAGCTAGAAGGTAGAGCGGGAATGGCCCACTCACCCCATGGAACAAGAAGAGGCTTCTTCTACTGGGTTAAGAAGGGATAAAAGATGAAGTAGTCAAGTCTACCCCTCCCTATTGACTGTTTGTTCTGCCTTTCTCCTTCTTTTCAACATCAACACATGAAGGAGTATCAAGTGCTCAAACTGGTTTGAAATAATACTAGGATGGTCAAATATGCCTTCTTCCCCTACCCGGGGCTATAGTCAGGCTACATCGTGAAGTGGTTGTCTTTTCTGTTTTTAGTATTATTACAAAGGTTTAAAAATATATAAAAATAGAGGGTTAAATCGCGTTATTGTTTTAGAGATGGAATTTTTAAGAAATAAAATAGGCTGTTGTCAGAGATTTTATTTGAAGTAAAATTAATCCATCAATATTAACTAACAAATAGTTATAATAAAGGCAAATTAGATTCTGATTCTAATGGTTTGACACATTGGTTTTCGAGTATTTACATTATTGTTAATTTAAATTTTATTGCATTTTTTATTTTTTTGTGTGCTAAATTCACTAAGAAATCTAATAAATTAAAATAGGCCTATTGTTAAAGCTGCTATCTTATTTTAGTAGTAGTATTTATTATTAGGTGTTATGTCTTACGACAGGTTAATTCCTTTTGTCAGTGAGCTTAGACCTCCAATGCGCCCTTTCCGTTTCTTCTGTCATCATTTCCCAAAATGTACTTCTTTCCTTCAAGTCATCCAATATTTGAATCCTCATTCCCTCTCTTTTCCTTAACCTTGCCTTCTAATACGTCATGGAGAAGATATTTTCTCCAAAGGACATGCTCGATCCAGTTGGCAAATGAATAATCAACTCACTTTTAAATCACCATTTCTATTCAAAGCATTCTGGAGATGGTATTCGCTAGTTAATGGTAGGCCATATATTTAACACAAATCTTTTGCTTATATTTGTCAAAATAAACACTGTCTGCCCGTAAGACTCGCTAAAGACGGTATCGATCGAGACGAGGAGGCCTTGGTCTCAATTTTCGCTGTTTTGAGTGGGGGGATTATTTATATAGTCTCTATTGGCCGTTCTAATGTGGACACATTTTCTTTAGCTGCCTTGTAATAAATTCCCTGAATATTAAGCTTTTATAAACTTGTTTTAAATACTATGAGAAGAGTAATTGTTGTCAAAATCCACATAGCCAAGAGGATAGATTAAACGTCCAGTGTCTTGAAATTTTACTTGAGCGGCCATGATACTTTGAACTACATCGGTTGGGCACTTACATAAATAAGCAAGGTGATACCAAGCTAACTTAAGTTCTGTTCACCTTAGCGCTGTTGTTTTCAACACATACATAGATATGAAATGCATGATCATATGGTTAAATAATAGATTGTTATATCAAATAATAAATTAGACTTATTTTCCTAAGATTGAAATCTCTAAATTTACCTCACCACATTTATACTTAGTCCTACACCTTAGCTCAGTCAGTAGCGTGTCTGCCTAATGAGCTAAGGATTAAAATATTGGTTTACCCTCTCACATTGCTAAATTGACGGCCGAAGACTGAATGGTTACAATAAGCGTTGTTAATCCAATAGTTCAAATCCCGTTTACTTCATCGCTCAAATTAAATTACTTTATTCATGGTGTCTGACTTGTATTTATAGCGAAAATTAAAAATACAATGTTTCTAAAACCATTTAAATTAATTAAGATTGCTTAGTAAATCAAAATTAATATGGATTGTACACATCTTTTACTCTTAAAAATAGCAGCCTAATCTTGATTGAGTACACTATGACCTTATCTTATAAGCTACACCATACCAAACGAAGGGCATCATTTTGTTAAAAAGCTTGTATTTAAAAAAAAAATATTTATTTATTATTTCATAACTGCATTTCTAATTAAATTTTGTTTGTATAGTGATGACGTTTTTATAAAAAAAATTGTATTCCAAATCTAAACGACCAATTTAAGTGACTGCATGGTCTAGGGCGCTACTTGCACAGTAGACTAGACATGCGATGATGAGAAGGTCAAGGTTCGAATCTGGGTGTACTGAGGGTTGTATTTTACAAAATAGATGTTCACTCTACTTCCACACAAAAGTGGGTAAAATTCTTCAAATATAGTCTTCTTAATCCTTAAAAACTAAAAGCGTAATTAATACATAAGCGTACAACCTAAACGGGTAGTAAAATATAGTGCTAAAAAGATAATTAAAAGGATCTTTACTTATGTGACAGGAAAAAATGCTTTTTGGAATTCGTTGGAAATTGAATTTCTAAAATAAATGTAATTTCACTGTTGCATGATAAAAAAAAGGCTTAACCGAATACTTGACTTTGATTAGCTTAAGTAAGGCTAAACATATTCCATTTATTTTTCTTAATTTCAATTAATAAAATTTGTTCCAAATATTAATTATTATGGTATTTTCTCACATTTAAAAGCAGGGATGCATAAATGTAAAGAAGATATAAAAGTTGATTTCGGACCTTCAGATTAATAATTCTATTTACATAACAATTTGTTAAAAAGGTTAAAGTTATTATTTCTGTAACAAAGAGATTTATATATAAATGTTAACACGTTTGGAATACCTCTTGAGCAATTTCACTTTAATTATATAGGATAAACAATCCAACATTTTAATAGTAATATTATTTTAGCATATTGGTAAGATTTGTTTTTAAGTACTAATGGAGAGGGAATGAATAAATAAATAAACAATACTTATCAACAACATTAGTCAACAAAAATATATTTAAACATTGGAATTTCAACAATACACTGTGCATATTAATTTCGAGGTTGCAATGTCTTAGTTTCTTATATTATGTTTAGATTAAAGTGTATTTTTCAATTGGTTTGTTTTAACATGAAACTCCTCTCATTAATGAAAAATAGCGCTCATCCAAATGTTGGTAAGGTTGTCATTTTATTCAATATTGAAAGGTGTTTTTATAAAATTAAACAGGAGTTTGTTGAACTGTTTGGATTTACCAAGTCATTTTTATCTTAAAATATAATAATTTTAGTATTTAGTAGCTTTTCTTGTTATTGGAATAGTTATCAATTAACTTTTCCTTCCTGTGAATACTTCCATTTTTGAGTCCCCTAAAGATCGTGGTGGTATTTAAAAATAATGAAGAGGTCTTACCCGTATTTGTACTGTCTTAAAATCAAAGGTATTGGTTACCATTAAGGAGATGGATCGTTTCGGCCATGAGCTTACAGAGAAAAAATTGCAGGGCACCCAAGTACCAAAATTTGATTACTTAAAATTGGCTAATTTAAAGGTTGACCAATAAATTGTTGCTCCTTGAATCAAACCCAATAATTGTGGTTTATCGTGAGAATTGCAAGAGTATGGAATCTGATTAGGTATACATTCAGTGCCTCCCCACTCCCCTCTCAACTTGGGTAAGGGTATTCGTCTTAAATTTATAATTTACTTAGACACATTTTCCCTTGAACCTAAATTTGTATACCCAACTTAGGTATACAACAGTATTTGTATTCCATGAGATCTGTGAATTGTTATGCTATTTTTTATTTAAAAGTATTCAACGAAGATTTTATGTCCACACAAAAATATAAATACTCTTATAAGATATTATTGAGACTACTTACAAAACAGCTTTGGATGCGATGGGAAAGGTGAACTCTGAAAAACTCAAATTTATATATAGTTTATAGAATAGTCAACAAAGCAATAGCAATCTACGACCACAAAAATTGTCATCGTGGCTAGAACGACCAAACATTTTTTTAAAATTAGTCCAATGTAAAAATAAATAACTTGTGTATTATTAATCTAACCTAATCCATCCTAAACAAATGTCTTACACATACACATTCATCACTAAAGCATTAGGCTAGGCTGCGTATAACCCGAATGGGTAGTAAGACGCGGTGCTAATAATAATAATAATAATAATAATAATAATAATAACATTAGGCTAGTTACTCGATTAAGTGGCCGAGTGATCTAAAGTGCTACTCTCACAGAAGATTTGACTGCCAATGTTGGGTAGATTAAGGTTTGAATCTTGGTCGGGTGTATTGAGGGTGTTTTTTACAAAATAGTTTGCCACTCTCCCTCCACGAAAATTCCCAATACACTTCCTATAAATGTAACCTTTTTAATCCCTAAAACCATTATTGTCGTTAGTACATAGGTGTATAATCCGAACGAGTAGCGAGACAAAATGCTAAAATATACAACTAGGTACGTAAAGGGAAAATGTCTCATAAGAATAATGTGGTTGTTTCCATCAGGGCACCTTTAAAAAAAGATAACATTATTTGGAGCATCCTTTAAGGTGAGAGTGTAGGGGAAGCAAGAAAAGGTACCTAAATGTTTCTTGTAATTTTTAAATCAAAACTTTATTTGGTAAAATAAATAAAATATTTCTCCATTAGAAATATAATTTTTTTTTATTTTCACATGGGGACCTCAACCAAACTGTTCTTGAATATATGTCAATTGTCAAGGGAATTCGGGAATTAAATGACGTTTTCTCTTCATTTAAAAAGTTTCTCATCTAATACAACTATGCTCATGAGTCATGGCAGATATTTAAAAACGTTTTAGGTCCCCATGCTAAGAAAATAAAACACATTATTTTTCAACTGGAGAAATACTTTATATATTTTGGATGATAAAACTAGCTTTTACTTCCACCCCATCGTCAAGGTTTTCGTCAATGATAAATCTCCTACAAACCAGATCAAATTCTTTGGAATCCTTCCTTATTTCCACCAAAACCTAAAACATTTACACAATCTGTTCTGACTACCTCTTCTCCTCCCAAAACCCTGCACCCATCAAACTGGCAAGGTCGTCCACGAATTGAAATCCACCCAGCGTGGCTGCAAGGGGGTCTTGTGATTCACAAATCAGCCAGGGTGTACAGACCAAGGATGCTGTGAGTTGGAGTAATGAGATGACATCTCATTAGAGGGTGCACCACCAATAGGAAGGATCTGGTAGGGGTGATGTGGGGTTGGAGAGGGTAATGATGGTCAATGACAGGATAGAGGGGAGGAGGTAGGTTTGGTGGGTTTCGATACGCATAAGGGGGTTCGGGGTGAGTGGGGGACCCAATCACCACCTCCTGTCACGTACAGGGTTCCTTGCTTGGAAAAATATGAAAAGGATATAACTGCGTATTCCTGTTAGTAACATTACGGAAATCAACTAATCACAAGGCCAGACTTTAAAAGTAGCAGGAATCCACTTAAGCACTCCGTATTTCTCGCACGCTCAACTGTATGTCACCTGCTCAAGAGTATCGAGTGCCCGAAACCTACGTGTACTTGCTGAAAACCACAAATCGTACAATGTCGTCTACAGAAACATTTTGCTTTAATATATAAGTGACAATTTAAGTCTTACTAATATTATAAATGCAAAAGTTTGTGGGTTATGGTTATAATGTGATTGATATTATGTTATTTAAGAATTTGTGATTTAGTATTATGTAATTAAAGTAAATAGTAATTAGTGTAACGCAGTTTCATACTAATAAATAATTAATATGTGATTTTAGCTAGTATGTAGCTCGCAAAAAATATTATTTCATTCATTTATTTATCTTACTAATTATGAAGACAAATTTAAAAAATAAATAAATTGACAATTGATAACTTAAATAATATATATTTCTTTTACTACGAAATATTTAAATGTGAAAATTAAAATGTTTAAGTAAAGATAGCACCATACGGCAAAATTATTTACACCTAAAACTGAGAAAAACACATAGATATTTGAAAAAAATAAAGTTTGATTTATGACCAAAACAGTTTAGTTAAAACTTAAAAGATTTATAGATTATTGCGGGCGAAGCCGTGACGGGTAAAAGCTAGTATTAGTATAAACTATACCACTACACTTTATTGAGTGAAAATTAATACAAAAGGTATGTTAGCTAAAAATCTTAAAAATCTATCACTTCATAATTTAAGTTTGTACAATAGTAATGTTAGTATTAGCTCTAACCTACTCAAGAAATCTTAAAGAGGTACATGGAAAGGAGGGGGAGTTTTAAGAATAGTTAATATTTACTGACTGAGAAGTTTTACTATGGAGAGAAGGGAGTGAGAAACTAACTACTTTATCAACTAAGACTAAGTAATACCCTTTCAGGACAAAAGTCTTCAACCTTTTAAGGTCTCAATCGATTTACAAACTTATCTAAGCTCCCAAGATAACCTTTTTTTTAAATACTCACTCCTTTCTTTTTTAAATAATATTTCCTCATTACTCAATTACATTATACTAAATTATAGAATAAATATAATATATATTTTCATATTAATCAATTAAATCTATTTTATAAAATTGCCTACTATTGTCAGAAGAACATTTACACTTTAGGCCCAATAGACATAGTACTAGGGTTAGCGGCTTTATGGGGTGGCACATTTTGGATCGCATTATTTTCTATTAGAATTACGTTTACAAATTATTGACTAACACTATCGAAATAGTTCAAAATAAAGTAAGAACGACAATATTAATTTTTAAATAACTGTACTTTGCAATCGCTTTGTAACTGACGTCAGTCTCCATTTCTTCATAATGTTAACTCAAGCTACTGTAGGGCATGTACTGTCCATGCCTGATTATCTTTCGTAGAAATCTTTTCTCGAATACTAAATTCTGAACCTCCCTTCCCTAGCACCTCTTTCCTCCAAAACTTCCTAAAGACCTTGGACCTTGACGAAAAGGTTTGGAGGGAGGGGAGGCGCATAGTATAACTGTGCCTAGGGGCGCAGAAATCTGAAATCCGTCACTGACTATAGTTGATAAAGTTATTTTGGCCACACTCAAATATTAGTTGAAAATACTTAATGTAAGGCGAGTTTAAAAAATCAAATTTTGACTTTAAATCATTTTATAGTTTTCTTACATGATCGACTGAAAATTTCCGTGAGATTGGCTGGTTTACCAACCCCTGGTCTAGAGTCGGTCAGGCGTTGTAATCACGCTGCTAAACTTACTGATATCATAATACTTGAAAGTTTAATACTTAAAAGATTAGTATCCGAGAATTATTTTTCAAAAAGTCTTGCAAAGTGGTCTTATCGATCAAAGAATGACTTAGGCCAATTGACATCTGCCATTAACAGGTCTTAAAGGTTTGTGGGGTGATTAAAAATATGTTTTACCAATTTTTTACATGCAACTTTACCATCGTTAGTTTGTTCAGTAAGATTATATAGGATTTAGGGAATTAAGCTTCTGGTAAAACTTAAAGGCATTAGATAAATCGTAATGATAATAATACAGCTTCATAACTGCACATTTTTATTATTTGCAATGACAGGGTTTTTCAAAATCTAAGTGTATCGGTTTTTATTGCCAGTCAGGCTTGAAAAAACTATGGTTGGAATTTTTTTATTTATTTTAACAAATTGAGAAATTTTGGTAAGATTATTTTGTGAAAACACTTTTAGAAATATATATGTATATAATATATATATATATATATTTAGGTCAAAATTAATTTTCTAATGTTTCTATATCATTAATATTATTTTATAGGTATTGATACTATCTATCAACAGAGACAGCTGAATATCTCATATTACTCGTATATTGACGCATATTTTTAAAGGGATTTAGTGAGTTGGGTAAAGTGCAAAAAAAAATCTTCCTATTTTTATGTGACTGAAGCTGCCGTTGGTTGGCACCATAATTAATAGAACAGGACTATTTTTTGGACGTTGCTTAAAAGTGTGTTGAACAAATCACAGATTTATATCAATTTTAGTATAAAATTTTCCTAAAATTTTATTTATCAACTAAATCAATTCAATACAGGAATATATTTAACTTAATTAGATTACTAACAGTAAGGGCTGGTCTATTAAACTATTATATAATAATATAATATTACTTCTAATGGAAAGCTTTGTCAAACCTAACATCAATATATCATATTTAAATTATTAACATTGATCCAGTATCTATTCCACAAATATCACACATTTGATGAGTTTTCTCTTAATAGTTTCATTTTTACCAAATATATATTAAGAACATTAAACTCTATTTCATTTACATTGATAAATAATACCTCAAATAAAAATAGTTCTGAACATAAATGGTGTTACTATTGAAAATGATAGTAAACTTATTTTCAGTATTGGAACCTTTAGAAATAGTTTTTAATTATAAATTAATCAATTGAATAAATACATTAATTNTATTAGCACCGCGTCTTACTACCCGTTCGGGTTATACGCACTTACGCTAATGTGTAATGGTAGGGTGATTGTGAGATGAAATGGAGGACCTACAGTTTAACGTGGAATCCGAACCACGGTGGAGGCCTGGCATTCCCCACATTCACAAGATGTCTTGTCAGAGGTGAAGGAGGGGTTTGGTAATCAGATAAATCTGTGCTGGGACCGAGGATTGAACCCCGGCCGCCTGCACAGAAATCTGAAACCTTACCCCTAGACCGCCAGGTCACCTACAGATTTTTAATTCATTTAATATTTTGATTAGTTTCTAATATTTTAATAATTTAATGAAATAAAATTATTATTAAACTTCAAAATTATTAAACTGTTGGTGCTTGTGTTTACAATAAGATGTATGTGGTTAGATCTTTTCATATTTTCATATTAAATATTATACACTGTCATCAAGACGTACTTGCTCAGAACTTGACAATGACTTATCCTTATTCCATTGCTCTATGATGAACTGGTACAAGATAATCAGGGCGGATGGCTTCCAGGAGCCTTCCCTAGGGGCTGGAATTGAAGGGAGGGGGGTATGGAGACATTTAGGCCCACGGCACGATTTTTCTGTAGTGGTGGTAAAGGAAGGAGATGAAGGTTCCAGCAAGGTGAACATTTATTGGTTGAATATAACTTTGATACGTCAAAGGTGTGCTTTGACGGGCAACAATTTTTTTTTTTATCTAATTGTGCATGAGTCCTTCATATGATGGTCGATAGATATTTGGATGGTTGGTTGTGTATAGACTAATATGTAAATATAATCTCGTTATGAAAATGATTTACCACTTTATCAAGTATTGCACGATAATCACTCGACTCTACAGGGGCTGTACTATTAATTATTATCCTTCTGAATGCAATTGAAGAAATGTATAACAGAACAGTGATGTTTGTGTCTTTAAACCATTCCGTTCTGTGAATTCTCTTTCAATTGAAAATTTAATCTGAAAAATGCGTTCGAGAATCACTTATTTTACCATTAATGCAAATTTTTTTTAAAGATATTGATAAGCATTTAAAATGTGTCTATGTATTTAAGGTATTTAATGTGCACCTTCTGGACCGATATTTTCACATAACTCCCAGAGTTATTTTACATAAAACATTTGACATAAGAGAGAATGGTGTTCGACTCCAAAGGAATTTGTGTTAAGGTTATTTGTAGTTCAAGAAAAATCCACCGACCCTAGCTGGGTTTAAACCCGCAAACATTGGGTCCGGAGGCGATCACTTTACCTCAAGACCACTGAGGTCGACAGCATTGATATTATTTGGTATCTATGATTAAATACTTCAAAGTTAAACAAATATACGTTTGAACCATTCAAAAATAAACAATTGGTGCCAGTATTTCATAAAAAGACACAAAATCGTAAAACATTAAATGTAACAAGAGTTCTCTACGAAAGAAGAGATGAACATTAAAGAGGACTTGAGGAGGGTAAGAGGGGACATCATGTAGAGAGAACGCAATCACTTATAATACCATACGAGGCGTACCAAAATAATGGTACTGCATCTTATGAACCGACGGGGCGCCTCTCTGCTCAAATCTTCAAGAGGAAGGAAACGGAGGGTGTTTTTGGTTGGCCACGAGAGGAAGCATTGTAAGGAGTGTGGGTTAGTGGAAAAAAAATACGGGAGGGACGAGGTTGTTGTCGACGTGAAAGGGTCGTTACCGGAGACGAAGACAAAAGGGAGTCCAGTCATCTAGGGATGCCACAAGTTAGTGTTTTTGAGGAAGGGTGAAGTACCTCCCTCCTTCCCCTTCTCATGAATATCATTGAGGAGGGTGCATTTGTTTTAATGTCAACGGGGATTGTGAAACAAACTGGAATTACATGGTTATAGGGGTTCTTAGCCATAAATAAGGTTTTTTTCATATAATGCTTTCCTAGAATTTGGAGAAGGGATGGTTTATGATTCCTGAAATAATCTTTATCGAGCTGAAGCGAATAATTTGATAATATAATCGTTATATTTTTAGGTTATTTTGAAATAAAATAGTTCTTCTAAAGTTTAAAATATCCCAAGCTTATTATATTAAACTAAATATATGATAGACATTTGAGTATAACATTTGTATTCTTAAATATTATAGATTGGCATTTTTTATACATCTTAAACCTTTAGAAGTAAGTTGCTTATAAACATAAATATTGACTTTTTATCTCTAATTTATGAAACATTAAATAAAAAAGAAATCAAATTGGTTTAGTTTTTAAGTTAACTAGATTATTTTGTTAATTTAAATTAGTTTAAAAATGACACTTAAACACGATACTCGAACCCGGTTATTTTGGCTTAGCGTGGCAATGTTCTATTTGTGAGCTATCCAGGATTCGTCCTGTGCTCAGGGTAATTTTTCACTTACAGCTTAAGGCTAAATCTCTTATGGACGTGTGAAAATTGTCAGCTGTATACAAGCGAGTTGAGATGGTGAGTTATCAGATACTACAGGCGTCTGCAACTTAGTACTTAGGGATGTTATGTTGCCAAGCCATTCTGAGTCACAGATGACTGTAGTATATGATAGATCGCGATAATATCGGTCGCTCATACATAGCTTATTATTCTCACACGTACATCACAGACTCAGCCATAAGTGAATAATGACCCTGATCACGGAATAAATCCTATAAACTCCGTGGTAGAGCATTAATGCGTTAAGTCAAAGGTCTCGGGTTGGATTAACGTGCCCAAGTTTCATCTATCAACTAATTCAAACTTATGAAATATGGTCCCTACCATACATTCCAGTAATTACAATTAGTTGTGTAGTCCGAATATAACTTTATAAACCACATTGACATAGGAACAACGTACTACTCTCGTATAATCTCCTCTATAGAAATTGTAACGTCGCTGTTGGAAATCATTGATTAATACTGATTCCAACTAAAAATTAGCGAGGTGTAGTATTTGACCATACAACTCAGAATATACAAAACCATAATTTTACCGGTTGTTCTCTATGGGTGCGAAACATGGCCATTTAACTTAAATGACGAAAATAAATCTCGAATGTTAGAAAACGAAGAACCTAGGAAGATATTTGGTCCAAAAATTGATGAAGATAGTGAGGGGGGGAGAAGGCTAAATAATGATGAGCTACATACCCTGTACTCATAACCAGACACTGTTAGGGAAGTAAAATCTCACAGATTGCGGTGGGCATGTCATGCAGCGCTAATGGGATTATTTGGAACGGCGTTCAAGGTATTGAATTGCAAACATATTGGGAAAAGACCACTGGGAAAACCCAGAGGCAGATGGGAGGATAACATTTTGAAAGATTTGAGAGAAATAGCCTGCAATGAGATAGACTGGAAAAAATTATCTCAATATTGGGATAGGTGGCGTACTTTTGTGAGTTCAGTAGTTAAACTTCGAGTTCCTAATACCGTAGATTAAGTAAGTAAGTTTGTAAGTAGATAGTATTTGACCAACAAATATTATCTTGGAGTTCTCAAATAAAAAAAGTTAATTTCATACTCTGCCTTTAATGTTTGTTTTTATTACTTACAGGAGCCACTGAAGACGCTCTTTGAAGACTTAAATAAGCAAATTCAAATTTTCTGCCGTTCAATATCAAACTAAGATATCACCCCGAATTAATTTTATTTCATTATAAAGATTCTGGAACTACACAAATTTAGTTTGGAACGTCGAATAAACTCACCAAATACTTAATCTCCTATCTATGATATGACATAATGGATTTAAAATTAATCTTCACTCATTTACTTAACATCCGTTGTACACGTCATGTCAGAGGTGAAGGAAGGGTTTGGTAATCAGATACATCTGTATTTGTACCGAGGACTGAACCCTGTACCCCCAGCACAGAAGTATGACACCTTACACCTAGACCGCCAGGCCACCCACCACTTTATATTACACTTTTTCACGATATGTAAATATAACTTGTAACTTAAATTTTAATCTACTAGCTAAATGGTTATAAAAATCAATGTTTAATCTTGTATATCTGGCTGAAGGAAAGCTAGAAACTTTCAGTGGCTCACTTACCTTCAGATTTATCTGATCACCAAACCCTTCCTTCACCTCTGAAAATACGTGTACTAATCACAACTTGTTAATATGTAGAATGCCAGACCTCCACCGTTGTTCGGATTCCACGTTAAACTGTAGGTTCTCCATTTCATCTCACAATCACCCTACCATTACACATTAGTGTAAGTGCGTATAACCCGAACGGGTAGTAAGACGCGGTGCTAATAATAATGATCTAATAATAACTTACCTTATTTGTTGATGCCATAGTTAAATTTGTTGTAATAAACAATAATGCCATCAAACAAAATAACACAATGAATGTAATCTGGATGGAAAGGAACGAAAATTAAGATCCTTTTTTTTCAGTTTTTGTTTTTGACGAAAGAATTTTTTTGGGGGAAAATCAAATCAAATATTGCTTCGGCAGAAAAATTGAGTATAATTTTACACACAATGGCTGGTAATTATTTCAATTGTTCTTTAATAATTGTTTTTGTGATTGCGTAGTTTGGCCAATACTTTTTCTCTTAGTTCAAAAAGTATCTGGTCAACTTCTACGGTGCACATGACAAATATTTCTGAACTGTTGAGATTGCTTGCTGAAAGTAGACAATTAAACTAATTCTATCTAATTATAGGAGATTTGTTTTTTTTTTAATTAAATGTGGTTTGTCATTTAAAAAAAAATGGGGATCTTAAATAGCTTTCCCTTTCATTTCACCTTAAACACATATTTTATTAATTAAGTGTTCCAAGTTTAACTATTTTAAACAGATGGCCGTGTCATCCTAAGAATTAACAACGTTACCTACTGGGTGAATTCGAAGCTATTTTGGGAAGTGCACATCCTAGCTCTTGACATTGGTAAGCACTCTAAGCCCTATCAGGCTTTTACACTTAGATGCCAATGTATGAAGTAGAACAAGAGGGAAGAAAATTAGTAGTCCATCCTTTGAGGCCTCTAAATTACCCGCTGATAACATTTCTCCTAATACACTCAGTGCCGGCTTAAAGAATAGCCAGGACCTGGGCTGCCAAAATACTAAAAAACATTTACAATTAAAAAATTATTTTATTAGCATTTTTTGACGTAGTTACCTGTTGCATGAAACACGCGAAATACACGAGCACATTACAAGTAATAGAAGGTGCCTCTACCCATAGAGGCGCACCAAAAGTTAATGTTTGTTTATGCACACTAAGCATTTTTTGCACATCAACCTAGCCGACATTCTCTGCCAACATGTGTGCTCATGTCAATGTCTATTCCACTGTGCTTGTTATAAATTTACATTTTCTTTGAAGATATCCGTATTTTCAGTTAAATTGTTACCAAAGTGGTCGACTATTTGTGAAAATGTACTACGTTGAAGTGAGGATGTATCGTTTTATCTATTAGTTTTTATTTTAAGCTGAACGGTTTTCAGCGTATTAAGGAGCTGAACATAGATTTTTAAAATTATTTTTTAAATTTAGAACATGCAAGCACTCAACCAATTGTACTCGGTGTCCATATATTTTCCCTTATTAATCTTGTGTTTTCAGATGAAATTTTTACAAAGTTTTCCCCTGTTGCTAATACACTACTTTGAAGTATTGTATGATCCGTTAGTTTCATATTAATTTTTTTTAGCAGTGAAAAAATATATAATATTTAACAAACAGTGGCTGTTAAATGAATAAAACTTTTTGGTGGCTAAGTTTATGTTATCGAACAAAAAAATCAATTTATTTATGTCATAAATCAAAATATTATAAAATTGCATCAAATATATTTAAACTTTCCGTCACTACAGTAATATTTTTGCATACAGTTAGATAATTATGAGTGCTAGATAAGAACATGGTGATTTCCTGTTGAGTATAATATGTTTTATAATATGAACATTTAAAAATGACAACCTGTATATGGGAATCGAACCATGGATAGCTTAGTGGTGTGAGCATTAGCGTACTAAGCCAAAGGTCCTGGGTTCGATTTCCATGTCCAGGTGTCATTTTTAAATTTTCAGAATATGATATCTAGATGGAGTTGCAACCCCCCCTTTCCTGTACTAGGGTGAGGATGGCTGGAAAATTAGGCGAAATGGCCTAATTTTAATAAAATATCTTTATTTGTCATAAACAATGAAAAGGTACACATTATAGAATATCAACAAACATAGAGCGTGAAGCGCGTCTTCCTTCCTAACGAGAAGTAGTTCCATTTAGATTACGGAGACCATAACTCAACAATGCAACAATGCAACAATGCACGACGAACATAATTAAAGATATCAGACAAATATCCTACTTGACTTATATCAAAGTCTATGGTCCTAGGTTCGAAGAACGTCCAAGCCAATAAGGTGATCTTTAAAGTTTATGATATTCAAAGGTCCCGCGTAACACACAGGCGTTAAGCGCTCATAACCCCCAACAAATATCGTAATGTTATACAACAATAACGACCAATAGTGGACCAAGTCCCAATCTATCCTATTAGTGTCCTGTCTTCAAATATAATGTAATCTACCCAGACTACAGCTAATCCTAAGCATACTCATAAATAAATACTAGATGGGAAGAAAGCCCAAGACGCAGAGTTTTACTCTGCGTATTCAATAGAATGTAAATATACTAATAAGGCCAATAGGCGCAATAAATAGGGCTGGAGCCCAAAAAGACGGCAGAAAGGCCACGACATTTTGACAACAGCGAGAAGCGCATGACGTAGTAAGTTTACATAGTCAAACTAAGATTAGGTGAGCAGAAAAATAATTTAGAAAGTTTTCACACATTACGCCGAAATATAATTTAGATACAGACAATAATAATAATCCCCTTCCCTACGTCGTCGTTCTCACCTCGATAAGCTGGTGGTGTAATAAGTGACCATAGACCACCAGCACACTACTATATATACAAAGCTAAAGTTGTCGAAGAGGGGTAGGGACGTGAGGAGAGGGAAGGAAGGAGAAGCGAGAGAATGGGATGTCGAGATGGGCCGAGCAACGTGTCGAATAGCCTAGAACCTTGACGTGGCCGGAAGAAGCTACTACCTTCCTTGGTTTCTCGTCAGTCTCGGGTTTGACGCTAGGTGGTGCCTGTCGAACGCTCCATTAGTCTATCGGGTGGTTGTTGGGAGTGAGTTGGTCAGTGCTAGTGCCGTGTGTTGCAGCTCGTCTTGGAGGTTCGGTGAGTGTCCCCCATTCGATTAAGCCATAACTAGTACGATGTTACATCTGTCTTGTAACTTGTTACATCGTAAATCCTCACTAAAAGCATATATAATAGCTTTGGCTATTTGATTCTTAAAATATTTTTGCCTAATATTCTAGCAGCTACAGTAGCTCCATGACTTCTTTGGTGCTGACTGTCAGCTCACAGCTGGCTTCTGACAGCCAATATTTAGGTATATACCTAAATTTTGACTGTCAAAAGTGACATCTGCTAAACACATGTTTTTGCAGATCATCTGGTTCGGCGTAGGGATACGTAATTTGGCCTGGTAACTTTTTAACGCTGTCAGTCGGCACCAAAGAAGCCATGGGACTACTGTATCTAGTTATCATAGTCTAAAAACGTTAACTTAAAGTCCAAGACATTTATATGATACTACATTCAAAAGGTATATATTATATAATCAACGTTTCCACGCGGCTTCCATATAAACTTTATTTCACAAATTGATATGACCACAATAAATTTGCATAAGACCAGATACATTTCATCAGATTTTACACAAAATTTGCAAGGTTTTATCAGTTTATATTATAAACATGTGCTGTGTAACTTTTGTAAACTATTAAACTATGTTTTGCGTAAACAAATAAAATAGAATTACTAGATCTCTCCGATTTAATTCTAACTTTTGTTGAAAGCAAAGCAAGATGTGATAAATTTAAGATAAGATCAAGTGATAACTTCTGTAAATAGATATTTTATCATTAAAAACTATTTATTGGCTTAAGTTACCAATTCTTTGTAACCCAAACAACAAAATATATGAATTAAAAATAAATTTAAAATATGTTTTTTATTGAGAAATGTTAATCGAAGCATAATCTAATAAATATAGATACCGATTGTTATTGGGGCGCGGGGGTGGGGGGTGGGGGGGGAAGTAAGGGTGAGACAGTGGCGCACATTTTTTGGTCTTGCCGGGGTTGCATGTACGTCTTGCATCAGTCCAAAATGTCTACTGACGAAGATAAACAGTCCCTCTCGTATTTGCAAATGAACAAACTTATCTAATATTCAAAATTAGCATTTTCTTGCTTCATATTTTAGATAAACATATTCTTCTAAGAAATCTTTAGTCCACATCCTGGCAGGACGATTCCTACAAACAATTTTTGTATATAGTCAAATAGCTTGAGATGTGCGATATTTTTTTAACGTGTTTGCAAAAAAAATCTAGTTCAAAAAAATAGTTTTGCGGTAATCCCAGACTATTTTATAACTACTTAAGAATTCATTGACATAAAACAACATCTAACACAACAGTTAGAAATTTTCTTGACTTGATAAACTAATAGATTTATACTTTAACTATATATGTCTTAGACATTGCTAAGAATTTAGCCAGGGAACCCATAAACTTGTTGTTGACCTCCTTTGCCTCACAGTCTCTAATTTGAACGTCCTTGGTAATGAACAAAAAAAAGAGTATAGCACCTTCTACAACAAATAATGTAAAATGAAATAATTTAATCCATTATTACTTCTTAGATTCTATCACCATTACCGCTACCTGGTGCAACATTAATATAATGTGTGAATGGTTGGTACTGTTGCTACAAGTAATAGCTTTACTTGTTGATAAAGGGACGAAAGTAGTCGAGAAGGGGAAGGCAACAACAACAAAGAACTGGATATTTGCAGAGAGTGGTTTCATATTCATAAAGCACCGAGCGCTGCAGGGTGCAAGGAACAAACAGCTGCATACATCCAAACACTACATTGCATGGAAGGTGTTATTCCAACACCTGCAAAGCATTCATTAACAGAACAACAAATTACTAACTCCACAAGGTCATAGCTGAGGACTCGAGTTTGTAATTAGTGTATTTGTTTTGAATATGGGTTTTCACCCCGTCTGACTACATTCCCAGAGATTTACAACATTGGGATAGGGATGAGGAAAGTTGAAACTAGAGGGATTGTAACCTCAGTACACCCAATTGGAATTCGAATCCTCAGCTCCTAAAATTAGAATATATTACGTAAACACTTTAACCCACTTGTTCACGCATACGTGTCCATTGTATTAGTAGTAGTGGTAGTAGTAAAATGAGTATTTAATTTGTACTTTCTAAACCAAACCAACTGTTTATATTGAACCTATACCAAATATCAGGAAAACAAAAACGTTAATAAAATATTTTATATTTGGCTTAGCGTAGTAAGGTGCTTTTTCCAAAATTGTTTCCCAATTTCTCAACAAGAAGATCCGGTATGTACACTTTCTAAAAATGTTATATTTGTGATTCAAATCTCCCTAAACAAATATGTGGATAGTCTGGACAAGTTATCCCAACATATGACTTAAAAACCAACGTTATCTCCCGGCCATCAATCCATCACTGTGAACGGGGAAGTCTTAATTTCCCCAATGATACAATTTTTCTGTTAGCCTACCTTAGTACTTCAAAGCAGCAAAAATTAAACCCTATCAAAATGTTATAAGTATAACAGGGGTGGGAGGGAAAACCCTTTTCAAATGAGGGCACTACTATTGTGATATAACAGCCCACAGCAAAGAGAAAATGTTGGCCCCGAAATAAATTTGTTTAATGTTTCTTAAGTAAGCCCTATCACAGTAAAAAAAGGTTTGATTTAAAGACCGTCTCATATATGTTTAGATTGACGTGATAGGACAGATATGGAAATATTTTCTCACTCTAGAAAAATACCCAAATTAAATATAGGAGTGGGTTTTAGTTTCACTGTTTGTCGGTGTTTTATAAAATTATTTTTCAGACATTGCAAGAGAATATGCTTTAAAAACACAAGATGAAACGCAAAAAAAGATTGTGACCAGTAAAATCATAGCCCTTTGCAAGACTACACTGCCAAAATTGTTAGATATCTTTCTCGATCGATTAATTAGTTATTGAGATAATCTCGAGAATATACATATTTTCTTCTTTTTTCGTCCTATCCTTAGATATGTTCTGTTGTTAGATGCCGATTTCACTGCAGATTAACCAGGAAATTACACTTGTGCTGGACTGAACTGTTGAAGACGAGGATATCTGGGTCCAAATGCTGGTTGGGTCTACTAAGGATGTTTGTTTTCATAAATGGTTTCCCACTCTACCCCCACTCAAATTTGGTTAGATCACTTCTAAAGTACTCTCTTTCACATCTCTACCCCACCAGAGTAGGCCTAATTATCATATTATATTCGTATAACCTGAACAGTTAGTTTTAAATAGTGTATCGAAAAGTGGGTACTTATGTTGGACCAATGAGGGAAACGGATCAACAGAATTTTATTGCTTTGCGAAAGCTCGAGATCTTGAATGACTGTGACCTTACGATGGTAAAAATTATTTGAATTTGAATTTTATATGTCCATCATGCAATATCTAAACACAGGACTATAACACTACAACATCTAAAAATAGCTCAAAATAGGGTTTTAATACAAAGCATTAGCATTCAACATAGTCGTTATAGGTATCGAGAGGTATAAGCCATTAAACTTAACCATTGGCGGGGCAGTCGTGGTCTCAATTTTTGTTTGGTGCACTTGGAAGTGGCTTTCTAAACGTGGTTATATCTTATTCCTTCCAAGCTAGAGAGGATCTATTTATTCTGAGATCTTCTTGTGTTACAAGATGAATCTTGTGCATCTCTTGGGTTCAAACAAAGTTCCCTTATTTCGTGATCTTACTGATAAACATGATCAAAGAAATGCTTCTACACGAAAATTTTGAGATTTTGATTAAAACCTGTATTATAGAAAGCTCAACTAAATTATTTGTTTTTAAATAACTGAATGTCTGAAGGAAACTAATTTCAAGGTAGTTTACTGAAAATTCTTTTTTGAAAATTTTGTTCAAAATTTTAATACACTAAAATACACATAAAGTTTGTGCAATTGTGTCGTATCATTTATTTTAAACTTGTTTTGATTGTCAACTTTGAATGCTTTAATCTTCAAATTTTAACGAATCAAACCAAGATACAGTTTTATATCCAAATATAAATGGAATGTAACAATTAAATGAGATTTGAAATCGAACCGTTAAATATTATGGTTATGTGGTCTATTATAGCTTCGGTTGTACAACAAATTAAATATTAAAATTATGAATAAAATAAAATATAACCAATATACATTACTATTTTTATTATTTTAAAGAGTTAATATTTTTAAATATAAGCTTGTAATAGCTATTAATAATTTATATGTGGAACAGATATTAATAAATAATTTTTTACTTTCTCTCGACATCTCAAAGATAAGTAACTGTGATCATCAAAAAAATTGAACTCAATATTTTGATAGGTGTCAACATTTCACGACCCCCTGAGACCAAAAAGGTTTTCGCAATGCCATCTGTGTATCCCTTGGGCTAGGGCCGAAACCATTTTACCGATTATGCTGAAACTTGGTATGTGGAGTTTTCATAAGGTCCTCAGAGAGGTTTTTAGAATTAAATATTTTTCCCTAAAATTAAGACTAGTTAAATGTAGGGCCAAAAGAGAAAATTGATTTTCTTTAAAAATGTAGTTACGTTTTACACCTGGAAATGCTTATATAAAACACGATTACAATTTTCAGTTTCTCTGGAAAACGACTTTGAGGATACTTTACATATGTGAAATTTTTCTATTTTTATAATTTCCCTGCAACTATTTGAGGTACTAGATAACTTATTAATTATCATTGTAAGATTGTAGTACTATTAAAGATAAAAATAATTATTTAAAATATATTTTTATACAACCAATCATTTCGGAGCTATAAACAAACATATATACTTTTTAATTAAGGCATTTGAAAAAATTAATTTTATTATTTTGCTCCTTGGTGGATAAAGATGTTTCTCTTTGCTATTTTTTTTTGTAACAGTGTTCTTAATTTATAATGCCATACAGTAAGTAATAAACTGTGTATAATATTTCATTTATGAGCTTTAGCACAGTGTTTCTACGGCAATGTATAGCCCTATAATTTCGTTTCACGAATCTTACGAGTTTTTAGCAAATGTCTATTTCAAGATAAAAGCGGGAGAAAGTCTGTGCGGTGTAGCCTATCATTATTAATATTTTTTAAATTTAAACGTCTATATAGTTACAGCCTTTCTAGAACATACTTTTTTTTAAAGGTTCCTACTTTTATTTCCTTGAATTTAATTTTAAATTTATCTTTATACATGAACAGATTACTTCTTCAGGATATAAATATAGACCCTATATAACCTGTAAGAGATTTAAGTTAAATTTAATTATATTACGCGAACTGTTATTATTTGCAAAAAAAAATGTTTTTTACTATGTCAATTATTATTAGAACTTAAAGATTACCGAAAGCATGTGATAATATATCATATCAGTCAAGCAGATAATATCTCAGGAGTCTAAAAAGAATTGGTGTACAAATTAAATTAACTTAATTTTTGATTAACAGAAAGAATTCTTTGTTAAATTCTCATCATAGAGTATATAATTCCAACATTTTCCAGATTGTTGACCATAGCCCCAATATCTATTAATATATATTTTAAGTACACCAAATGTGGAAATCATGTAACTTGTCAAAGTGCCCACAAACTAGTTAATTGACAAGATCTGTGACCCAATCATCTTCAAGAACGATAAAAACTAAATGGATGACCATTAATTGACAACCTTAACAATCTCTCTCACTTCGGGTACATTCTAGACCATCGGGAAGAATTCTCTGTGAATTTGATAATATTAAATCATAGAGGTTTATATAATATCCATAAAAATAATTTATCCTTGTTAGTGTTAAGAAATGCCAAATAAAATCAAATATATTTTAATTAGGTTAATCTATCATATAATACCATCAAAAAATGAACATAAATATTTGTTGTTAATTAATACATTCACACCGTTGTATTGAGCTTCACATGCAAGACTAGTTCTTTCAGGGTCGTAGCTTGTTTTGGGTGGAGTCGTAATGCTGGTTGAGGCTATGGATTTACATGTATTTTTAATTTGATTTTAATGATTATAAGAAGGTGTAAAATTCAACAATAAATGTAAGTGGCTAAAATAATTTGATAAGGTAAGTTACTGCTTAGGTTACTTTGGATCACTTTACTAAACATTTGTTGACCACAGTTCTTTTGGGATAAAGTGCTTGCTTCATGACCCGATATTCGTGGGTTTAAACTCAACTGGTGTCAAACGATTTTTTTTTTTGTGATCCGTATCACGATTTATTTCCTTCCGTTGGTCACATTACGATTGAGGCATTCAAAATAACCCTGGAAGGAATGTTAAAATATCTTTAACAGAAAATTGGTAGGTCTTTTTGCTCTTGCTCATAGACATTATTGTGTGCTGATATAATTAGTTGGTTTAGAAAGTGCATTTTAATTAACTCAAATTAAAAAATAAACTTGTCAGTTGCTTGCTGGCTTAGTTTACTACAGCAGTCTTTCATCTCTAGAAAAAATTTTCTTCCACCAAAAGTTCAAAAATATCCTCTGGACTCATTGATTTTCTTTTTAAACACCTCAGCTGAATTCATATACTCATTATATAAACAATTTATAATCATTAAAACAAATATCAGCGGGCACGTGTCACGCTGACTTGGTTTGTTTTGTTGACAATGTGATTGGGGTTCTAACTCTGACCTAGTGTACCTGGTATGATATTTTCTAAGCGGTTTCCCCCTTCTCATTCTAAGCATATAAGGGTGTGCACTTTTATCTAGATCATATCTACTCCACAAGTATAATTAAATGCGGAATGCCCGGGTGGGTTATAAGATTCATTGAAATAATTATTACAAAACTAAGATTTGAATGCTTTTGTGTTTTTAAGGGGTCGAATGTTCTCAAAGAAAAAAAACTGGTTACACCCTGAAGAAGTTTGGAAACCACTGCTCTAACGAGAAGATTTAGAAAAATTCAATACCACTGGTACTATATCTAAAGTAATATAATAGGTTTGTTGATCTTTGTCCGGGAAAAAACATCAAAACATAATTTTAATCATATTTATCAAGGATTAGACCTTTAAATACATAGTTTAAATCAAGGGATTTGAACTTAGCATCAATTTTTTAGTCAGATGAGAGAGAAAGAGACAACAGGAACATAAAGAATTGGGGAACAAAAGTATAGATAAGAAATAAAAAAATTAAGAGTAAAAAAGGAAGGAAGAGGGAGGGATAGGAGTTGGGTGGGCAGCGATGGAGCGAGAAGAATAGTTTTTCTCTAAGCCGCGAGATTCAGTGTTGGGTACTGGAAGGGAAAGGGGGCGGGGGGAATCAGGGGATGTGATATTTCCTGCTCCAGTGAGCCTGAACACAGTAACCAGCTTCATCATCACCACCTCACTCAGTCATCAGAGGCATTCCGCTCAAGGAGAGGGGAGAAGAAGGAGCTTTCTCTTCTCTTCCACAATCCTCCCTTATTCTCCTTCTCCACTCTCAATCTGTATCACTTTTTTTTTACTCTTTTATTTCTATCTCCATACTTGTGTGCCCGTTTAATTCTCATCTTCTCTTTATTGTCACTGTTTATTCGTCTCTTTTCCTAGGTTCCCATGACATTCTCAATTATATCACCTTATATATTATTTTTCTCTTCCTTCTTTTTATTAATATATTTCGCTTATTGTTCATCTTTTTTTATCTAATTTTATATATTTAATTCTCTTTCATAATTTCCTTTTCTTTATACCAATCTCTTTCAATCTCTGTGTGTGCATGCAGTTTGGTCTTACTTTCCGGGGGACTTGCGAGGAAATTGTCTGTTTGACGCATGCGTGCATTATTTCTTTTTTAATCTATTTCTTCCTTCAATATGACACCAAGAACTAATGTGAGATTTTTATTTTAAAGCCGCAAAAGCACACATGTGCCAGTAATAGTATAAATTCATAAGTATATTTTGTGTGTTACCCATAAATAAATGAATTTTTATGAATAAAATGTTTTAAAATTATAACGATTATACGACTATCTATAATCCTCTTTATGTTTTTTTTACAAATTATAAATTATTTAATGTGAATACCAGTCTTTCATAAAATACTCGATACCCAAAATAAGTAAAAATATGTATAAAAAAATACCATTAGAATAAAGTGATTTTTTGAATTGTAAATTTACTTTTAAAACAGCAAAATTTAATTAGCGTTCTAAGTGTTTATCCGATTAAAAAAATGTATTCAAAAATATAGGTACTTTTACATACATAACTGGAGCTACTTAGGTCTGTATTTAGACCACTAAGCTCCCTGATATCTTAATAATACACATTTTCTAAGCCTTAGTCTACACACCCTCTCAGCCAATCCCAGAAATTTGAGCCAAAGTATATTTGAGATGGCTGGACATTATATGAAACACAGCGCAACAATTATCGTGATCATAGCTAAGGTAGATATGATAGCTAGAGATATAATACCGCAGAGAACTATAAGCCTACCCAGGTTAAGTTGACATGGACCGTTATTCAAGCACATATAGTTGATGACACACTCGCTCTTACGTAGAAAAGAGATTTTGAGGATTTGCAGCTACCAGTTCTTTGAAATTGATAGGAAGGACCTACCAATGACACTCTATTCATGACACCCTGTGAGGGTTAGATCACAGCCAATCAACAGTGCTGATAACAGAAAGGTCGGGCATGCTGTTTCCAAGACCACTAGTTGGATTTCCATAAGAAACTTTTAGAACAGGGGTGCAGAAACTCTTGCCCACCAGCCATATGGATGCCACAGATATTTCTCATGACCTCCTAGCATCTAACATTTTAATACTTTTTACTAAAACGATACCATTGATTACAAAAAAAACGCCTCAGTGGCGTAGTTGGCTAACGCGTTAGTCGTGTTGAGCTCGACTGCTGAGGACGGGGAGATCGAGGTTCGAATCTTGGTCAGGTGAACTGGGGCTGGTTTTTCATTAATTGTTTTCCACTCTCCCTCCACGCAAATGCGGGCTCCCTTCCTCTAACTCAACCTTCCAAATTCCTAATCCATTAGCGTAGTTAGTACTTAAAGTGTATAACCCGAACGGGTAGTAAGACGTGGTTCTAATTATTGATATATTGATTACAAAAGCTCGTATGTAAATAATATTGTTTTTAGAAATGATTATATGCATTGGAAACTATTTTATTAATCCTAATGTTTAAGATAAATCATGGATTAAGATTTATCCATTGTAGTATATTATAAATCTTGAATTAAAACTTATAGTCATGCATAACAAATGCATGCATGTGAACATTTTTCTGATTAACTGTGTTGGTAGCCATCAGTAAAACAAATTGATAATTTATAGGCTCTTATTTCTTAAAGTTTTCAGTAACCTACGTCACAAGATAAGCCAAACCTATATTTAGCTGCCAGCAGAAAAATAATTTTCCCTGTCTGTGTCAAAGAGATTTTTTTTTAAATTGTCTAACCTCGACAATAATATATATATATTTTTGTTTAATAGTAGGCCTTTCTATACTTTCAACACCATTCATGGTGACCTGGTGGTCTAGGGGTAAGGTGTCAGACTTCTATGCTGGCGTCCGGGGTTCAATCCTCGATCCCAGCAAAGATTTATCTTATTACCAAACCCTTCCTTCACCTCTGACAAGACATCTTGTGAATGTGAGGAATGCCAGGTCTCCACCGTGGTTCGGATTCCACGTTAAACTGTAGGTCCTCCATTTCATCTCACAATCACCCTACCATTACACATTAGCGTAAGTGCGTATAACCCGAACGGGTAGTAAGACGCGATGCTAATAATAATAATAAGAATAATAATAGTAATAATAACACCATTCATGACTTATTCTAAGGATTGAGTATGGGGAGGGTCACTTTTAAGAAATGCATCAGAATTATCTTGGAGAGGCGAAGGGGGAATCAAAAGTTGCATTCCACCCTCAATACATTCGGCCAAGAATTGAGATGACTTAAAACATCACTGGAAATAAAGTATGTGGCAAGGCTGAACTCCTATCTAGTTATTGAATCTTTTACTAAAAGCCACCATATAACATTAATGAAAGATACAAAACAAATGGCTTGGCATATTAATATGTATGAATGTATATAGTTTTAAACCGTAAAAAGAAGACATGACTAAAAATTAAAATATATAATGTAGTTTATATTTCTGTTTTAAAATTAGAAACACAGGTTTTTTGTATTTATTAAATAAAGTAATAACATCTAAGGGAACGTAAACAACACTGGTTTTATCATTTGCATAGAGCATATACAGCCTGCTGCTAGAACTATCATGGGAACCCATAACGTGTAGTTGTCCATGGGATAAACATTTGCTTCTGAGTTCAATGCTTGCCAACTTCAAGACTTGTCCTTGTGTTTTGTTGATGGTCATCGCATGGCGAACCTTGATAGGGAATTGCATGCATTTAAACTGGAAGGGCAGGTCTGAAGGAACCGTAGCTATTCTGAGTATCACGACCCAGTTTTCCGTAGTGTAACGTGTTGTGACAGTAGCCTCTATTACAAAATTTTTGCAGATTTTTTTTACACGTAAGTGGGTCCCAATATACCTATATTTAAGGTGTGTTCAAACTACGCAGCAGAATTGTAAGTGCTCAAATTCTAATTGAAGAAAGCGAAAAGATAAACTGAATGCGTTAAAGGAATTAAAATATTATACAAGGTAGTGCCTAGGTACATATAAGTGTTAGATGGGACTTCAACTTAGTCTAAAATACAGTCACTAATTCTATTATCTGATTTAATTTTGTATCTAGAATTGCTTGCTCCTGGAACCACAAAAGAGGTTTGTAAAATGTACTAATTCCTGGGTACCATAAAGTGCTCTGCGAAAACTCCATTGCAAAGTTTCAGCACTATATTGACAATATAGTTTTTTTTTCTTCGAACAGGTGGATGGGCATGTAGGTTGAAAGGGAAAATTTCACAACGTCTGAGCATATGTAGGGATTTTTTTAGGCAGGCGTTGAACTAATCAAATATTGTGAATCTCAGAATTATGGCAGATTTTTTTTGAAAGTCTCATAAGGACACTACAATGACGACTCATATGATCAAACAGTCGCTTTTGATCTCTCAGAGTTATATATATAACTCTGAGAGGTCTTATACGACATTGTACTCTCACTTCATAATATAAAAGATTTTTTTGCAATAATTTTGATGTTAAATCTTACTTCGACATGTTTTACATAGTAATTTGGTCGTTAAAGAAATATAAAGGTCATTTTAATGTCACATTTTCTATTTTTCTTTCTTATAGCAATTATCGACTAGATACGATGAAACCTCTACTAAGGCAACACATTCCTCAAATTTGAGCTTAATCAAAAATAAATTAACCATGAAGGTATTTCCTTTACCTTTGGGTGCATCATAAGAAAATACTTTTACTACTGGATCTCGAATATACTCTAATATTTTTAGGTACACGAAAATCTGTTGTGTGTTTAATAGAGGCTTGTTTTTATCCAACGTTAGTAGTAAAAATGTTCGTTCATCTGTTGTATCTCTCAAATGGTCTCTACAAAATATAAATCCGTACAAATTGTTGGGTAGAAAAAGACCCAAGTTCTCAACGCTCTTGTCCAAGATATACCTTACGATTTGGTGTAGTTCACTCTAACCTGCATTAAAAATTTCTTCCTTGAAGTCCACATTTTATACTGATTGCTTTATTCTGATTCTATCATCAATATTTACAGACATGCTTTTCCTGTGGGCGAGCCATGAAAGTGCAAGATAATCTTTTACTTGAAAAACATTAATATGATAGAGAACAATTATCCGAGTAAGGAATAAGAGTGATAAAAAGTGGCCTTTGATAAATAACTTATCCAGGTTGAGTCACCCTTTAAAATTCCAGTGCTTTGCAAACTAATTGGTAGGATGTATGAGTTACGTCGTTCACTGTACGTAAGTTTTCAAATGAAGTTTGAGCTTTAAGAGTGTAACGTAGATCCGCATTTTCACATAATAACACTCTATGTTACTCGGGTGTACGATCCATACCCAGGACAGGAAATCACCCCTTATTACTACAGGGGGCTCCTTAACAGAAACATCTTGCTTTTGGCACTGGAAATCGTTAATTTTTCAAGCATTATATGGATAAACCTCATTGTAGGTGTGATATTATTTGCCACCCTACCTTGTATTTCCCTATATTTTTCTACTTTTGTGAACAATTTCTAATTTATTTTCCCATTTATATTTGCGTGAAAATCTCCGAAGCTCGCCAGCATGTTGCCGGCCTGACTAATGACAATGTTTACATATATTAAATTAAGTAAAAGGACGGAGGGAGCAACGTAAAACATTGTTTTAAATTATTTAAATAAGGAATTTTGATTTAAGGAAGAACACTTACCTTTTATTAAGCATATTAATTATCC
>CABFOV010003939.1:0-27528 GCA_902141375.1 Timema poppense | reverse complement strand
TTTCAGTATGGACTAATTATACATGGGTGAGGTCAAACCAACTCTTCAACTTTTGATTATTGTAATCATTTATTTTCTCTTTCATAAATAAGTCAGAACTTATTTACTTCCAGCAAGACAAACTAATACAACAAAATAATTAACATTATATGTTATGTCTAACTATTGATTTTACTGATTGTATATATATTTTTTTCTCTTCCTTTGGTTTCAACAATACTGTGCTATACCTTGTAAATTTAGAATTATAATTAACCGGAATTCCATAGGTAGGATTTGGATGTGGACAAAAGGGAAACCACAATAAATTCACAAAAGTGCCAACAATGGTTATTTCATACATTCATTTTTATTTGTAGCCTAAATTATATCTTTCTTCAACAATCAATTATTATTTTCTATCTATATTGGTCATGGTTTTTTAAGCTTTAAGTTCACCCAGAGGTCCCGAGGTTGAGAGTAGTCGTGCCACTGAGTGGATAGCCGAGGTAAAGTTTTTTTTATGACTATTATTTTTCCCCTAGATGCTAGGGGTGGCGCCCAACTAAAACACAAGTATATAGGTAAAGGGAATACTCGGATATCTCTTACACTGTTTGAATGAACCGAAGTTTAAAAGATTGATTTTTTCCCGGTCAAAGATTATATTATATTATATATTATATATATATTTTTTATTATCACTGTAATAAAATAAAATTATATTTTATTACATAGGTAAGCGTCTTCTCTAAGGGATGTTCGGTGCACAGTTTGAAGAAGATTACTAATGGTGTGTAGTGTATGGGTTTTTAGTGATGTAGGTAACAAGAATATTTCTAATGTAATCACATTGTCCATTTTCGAGAGGAACAAGTAAATTATCAATATCCTGAATAGTCTCAACTGAAATTGTCCCACCTCATTAGTAAAGTTGATATTAAAAGTCACTTGAACCATTCCCTTATTTATTTACTTATATTAATAATGGATTTTATGAGACTGCACAGCTCCACATTAATTTAAAAATCAAAAACCCTTTGCGTTACGGGGTCTTGGGTTGGGTTCCAACCAAAAATTGTCCATCTCTAAAGCTCAATAACTAATCGTGGTCAAGTGCTCTCTATTGTTGGGATGCCGTCTACGGTATTTAGTATATATAATATAGACGTAGCTCTTTGAAAGCTCTTTAGATAGTTTTTGCTGCATGCACGAAGGGAATCGATTCAAAAGTCCGTATTGGCTGTGTACCATAATTTTTCTTACACTTGCATGCAGTTGTAGTTCATTGGTTGAATGCGGAATCTCTGAACCTATCACCGAATCTAAGTCATCAGGTTTGATTTTTTTTTCTGAATACAAAACATTTGCTGCACGTGTGTCATTCCTCACTTTTGCCTGCACTGGTATTGAGTTTTACCTCACTTCTCAGCTCCTTGAAAGAATAAATAATTTTTCGATAGCTTTTAATCTTTCTAAAATAATTCAACATATTATAAAAAAATATGCATTCATATATATTCAGAAGGTAATTATCTAGTTATAAACGACATATTATAAGTAGGTAGAGAAACTATTCTTTACAATGATCTGTGAATTCCAAACATCTAACAAAACTAAAATAAGATTTCCCTTTGAATTCACTACTTAAATGTATTATGTAATTACTCCTTGAATTTGGCAATTGAGTTATAGAAAGTATAATGAATTCTACAGTCAGTAGGAGAATTCATCATTGATCAAATATTTTTGCCACTGATTCAAATCTGAAAGAATGTAAGGATAGATGGTGAAATTGGCAGAGGGGTTAATTAATTTCGGAATGTCGCTGAGTGTATGTGGACTATTGCAAATAATGTAGTAGTCTCGAAAGAGGCAAATATGGCAGTATATAAAATTGTGTTAATGGCAACATTGTTTCATGAATGTGAAGCGTGGGTGTGTCAGGAGAAACACAAGAGCAAGCAAAAGGGGGTTGGAATGAGATATATAAGAAATATATGTGGAAAAACTTGTATAGGCAAAGTAAGAAATATATGTACATCAAAGGAGTGACGCTTTAGAGGTTATCCAATAGGTCAATGTGAAAGAAGAGTTTACGTTGGCTTAGGCATGTAAGAGAAAAAGTGTGGATCGAGTGTTGAAGCAAGTAAATGATGGTAGAATGTGTGGATCAAAAGGAGGGGTAGGCTATGGAGTACGTTGTTAGATTTTATAGACGAATGTGTAAAAAAGAGACACATTAAGAGTTTTACAAATAAAATAGCATTTATGACTCAGTGCATTGATGTTGTTGAAGTGAATGGCAGTGGCGCAGGAAAGTTTTTATTTGGGGGAGGGGGCGGGGGTAAAAAAAATCATGTGCTTTTATAGGGAATAAAATTTTTGAAATAAAAAAGACCAGGGAAATGTGATACAGCTGTCCCTTACACTACGCGAGTGATTGGTTCTGATAAATAATCGCACAGCACGAAAACGCGTAAAGGCAATTGATTTTAACATAGGTGATGTATAGAAAAAGTAAGTAAAAACCTAAAACTTGTAAATGAATGCAATTTGTATTAATATATCTAACTAGTACAATTCTATAGGTAGCCTACAACTTTTTCCAATCTTCAATTCCCTGAAATTTGTAAACGAATGTAATTTTTAGTAAATTTATACAATTAATACAATGCTACAGGGACACTTACAGTTAATATTCAATCGCATGATTAATTAGCTGGCTCTGGGAAATCTGTATTATCACTCTCTTGCTCTTTTGACGGACCTTCGACTGTAGGCTTTAGGTCTATTGAATTCTCTGGTATGGTAAGCTCTTGCTCTCTTGTAAGCCCTGGTACGGTAAGCTATTTCTTTCTTGAAGGCTCTTAGAAGGTAAGCTCTTGCTCTCCTGATGGCCTTTGGGTGGTAGGCTCTTGCTCTCTTGATGACCCTTAGACGGTAGGCTCTTGCACTATTGAAGTCCCTGGGACTGTAAGCTCTTGCTATCTGGAAGGCTCTGGGGTGGTAAGCTCCTGCTCTATTGAAGGCTCTTACTGTAGTGAAGGCTCTGGGTCATTAGACTGAATATTTTCTTTTATATATTAGCTATATTAACTATATTTATTGCCCACCTCGTAGGGTTAAGGTGTGATTAGCTATGTATTTGTTCAAATAGCTAGGTACTTATTTTGATTTAATTTACTATAAATTGGGAAAGATAATTATATGTGTTAAACATTCTAAAGATGAAGACAATTATTTATACATAGTCCACGAACACCTTAGTGAACATTTTAAAGAAACTTTAAATTATGTACTTGCGTATATCTTGAACAGGTAGTAAGATGAGGTGCTGAAAATAAATGTTCTAGAAGAAATATAGCATTTAGGTGGTTAACATAATAACTTACCTTAAGGTGGTCCTAAGTTTTTTATTCACAAAGACCATATTTTACTATCAGCTAGCATTGAGGGCTTAAGATATATTTAGTAATGACCATAACATTAATATAGGCCTAGAACAACACTTAATACATTATTATTTTAAATACTCATATAAAAATGTTGTTTTCCGTTGGTAGAATTTCTCGAATTTTAATGCCAAACAAAAATGCTCTAATATCCTAAATAGGATATAGAATATTTAGGCACACACTTTTACAAAACAACTAATATATTTCTAACATACTTGTCCTAATTAAATAAATGGATAATTAAGTGCCAATGTGAGCTTTTTAAATACATAATTTTATTTAAATCATTAACTATTTTACATCTAACACAAAGGGCTTTCATTAAATTCTCCTCCAGGATACTTTGAGGCCCAAATTTTCAGTGAGCATGGGCCACATTTGGCTCACGGGTTGACATTTGGACAACACTGATTTACGCCACTAACACCTTTACATAAAACTATGTAAATATATTTGTTTAATACTTCGTTATTTAGTTATTCTATTTGAGTGTCTGAACCATGAATCATACATACTATTTGAAACATAAATAACAAAATGAAACTTTGCGTGAAGTTCACAATTAAAAATGTAATTAGACATTAAAATGCTTAGCCAAGCTTAAAATCAAATATGAGCGTGGAAATGCATTTGCTCATTCGTCAGCCCAATATTGAATAGGAGTTGTGCGTGAGAAACCAGGAGGGAGAGAGAGAGAGAAAGAGATATATACCACCTCCAACCACCCAGATGATCGTTTAACGAGACTATTGTTAGGACATTACGTTCTTGTAATTTCTAGGCACAACCAAGCATGAATGTATAGAGCTAAAGCTATTTAGTTTTTTCCTCCAAACTCTAAATGACCAACTTGGACATTGTCATGGAAATGTTAAATAGCTGGCGTGTGCATCACTACATTAATGAGTTGCCTACTGTTGTCTGATTTTGTGTGGGGGACAGACAGACAACCGCCTGAGTTTTCTCAGCGTTATATCTATAGTGTGATGAATGAGAATTTGGTAGAAAGGAATGGTTGCTGTTGTGTGGAACTAGGAAGTTCTGGGAAGCGAAATTTAGTGATGTAGAACAATTCATAACAAAATATAGCTAACACATAAAATGTAACATAACAAACTCTTTTGAATTCAATATAAAATAAATGTCTACAAACAAGCAGTCAACAGCCAAATTAATAATATACAGTTAAACCCCAACCCACTTAGGTGACCACATGGTCAAAGTGCTAATCTCACAAAAGACTTAACTGCCAATGATGTGGAGACCAAGGATCGAATCTATCGGTTGTACTGAAGTTTTTTCCCCAAACAGTTTTCCATTGTCCCACCACGCAAATGCCTGTACACGTTCTCTAGATATAGCTTTCCTAATCCCTGAAACCATTAGCGTAATTAGTACATAAGATAACCCAAACTGTTAGTAAGACGCTGACCTAAAATAAAAAGTTGTGGGAGGGGAGAGAGGGGGTTGGACTGTAAACAAACTTAGTCAAATGTGAAATATATGTTATTGGTAACAAACAAAAAGATAATTAAGAATTTTCAGAAACATGATAATAAAAGCTAGATATTTGCATGTTGTTTACAACACAATGTTTTCTGTAATGCAAAATAATAGTAGGCCTCTACTGTAAAATAGATAAAATACAAATGGAAAACTACAGTACATATTACGCATTATAGCATTAGTAAAATGAATGATAATTTTATAAAATTCATTTAACTGTTGTTTAGAATTTGTTAAAATACCTTGTATTTCCTTAGACCATTCCGTATTCTTCCGCTCATTCCAAATTTTATGCTAATCTCAGCGAAATTAGGTCCTTATTATTTCGGATCAACGAGATTATAATGTAAATGTATTTTTCCTCTTAAATTAATATAGAATGTTAGTAATGGGAAAAGATTCAAAAAATAATCTATATTCCACACTGAAAACTAATAAGTATGGCAAAAAATATTTACAAGTAAAATAAACATTTTTGTTAAACATTTGGTCAACTGCGCTAATGTGTACATGCGAAAAATTTGTAGTAATTTAATTGTATGTTGTAATAATAGCCAAAATACCAGCTCAGGCAAAAATGTACTAAATATTTTTGAAGTAAAAACTACTTGAATTAAAAATTATTGTATAAGGTTAAACAAATATTAAAACTAATATATTTTTAACATGAATTAATGAAAACAGGCAATTTTTTATTAATTTTTGAAAATATATAGTATATAGCTAACATATAAAAATAAAATATATAAACAGCACGAAAAAGATATCTCACAGGTAAATCTAGCCACCGATTTGCTTTTTGCTTTATTTCTGGTCTTTAATTATTGATTTCTCTCTTATGTTACAATTCTGGAACCATTTTCACTCAATGAACAACTGCACCTTATTTACGAAACAACGAAGTTTTATGTTCACCCAAAGCCTTTGAATTGTTTTCCTTTTAAATATACACATAATATAGACATTTTTCTTATTTAATACAATATTATTGTGCCACTTAATTGTTATCTTGGTTCTTGTTTTGGTACAGCACAATTTTTAATAATTAATTTTACATTAATATATTGTGAGATCTAAGTTTTAAACCAGATAAACTTTGGTTTGTCTGTTGCTCAATCACCCCAAAACCACTGTACCGATTGACTTGAAACTTTTAATGGGAACAGCTAGGAGGACGTATTATCACATATGTTGTGTCGTGTAACTTCCATTCAAGATTAGCTTACTTATAATGTTTACAAAGTGTCTGACTTTGGACATGTGTCAATTTTCAACTAATTTAAATTAATTGAATTGTGATTACCTCCATACTGACATTTCCGTAATTATCCTTCATCGATTAACAGCTTTTGTGTTAATATTCTAAACAAAGATTTAACAATCCCCGAAATAAAAGGTTGACCAAGTGTTCAAAGGAGGACAAGTCAATTAGAACTTAATGGAGTCAACTTTCCACCTCAAAACAAAATAAAACGTAAAACACTTGTAATAATGAATATCAGTATGCAGATAAGATGGAGTTGAATGGGGAGAATTAGACCATTTTGACAAAAAAAATTGTTGCTGGAGCCTAAATACATTTTACTTTCTCAAATAGAGAAAGTATTTTTAATGTGAAAATTAATTCGCCCTCTAGATTATGATGTATCTTGAAATTTTATATGATCCCAAACCCAAAAAAATGGACTTTACAAAATTATGTTTGTTTGGCTTTCAGTCCCTTAGGCTACATCCTAGACGGTTGATGAGATGGATATTTAGACGTTATAAGGCCATACTTAAGGATTTTTTTAAATAAATTTTTATTACAACTCTTAATTCAAGGGTAGTTTATTGGAGATTGTTATTTGAAAATTTTTTCACAGGCTATAATAGACTATATGAAAACGTATTTACTATTGTATTGTACCATTTATTTTGTATGTAGAGCAAATTAACTAGGGCCGATAAACGAAAGTGAATATTTCTATGCAAATAAAAAATTGTTAAAATATTATTAATTGCTACATCTAGAAAAAAAATAAACTAGTATTTCCTAGATCAATGTATCCATTAATGGATTTATTAGAACATCTCTTATAAGACAAATATAAAACACATTTTATAGCACTACATTGTGACTAGGCCTAAATTGCAAATTAAAATATTCACCAATTTGGCTATACGTTTTACATTAATTTACATAGTAAATAGAAGTAAATATTAGTTATGCTTACCTTATCAATTCACAGGAAAATAAGTTTGAATATGATTTCAATACATTATTACTAAACATATTTAATATATATATTAATATCTCTTCCAAACTTTTATTGATTGGTCTCCTAACACTGTCATAAAGTTATTAATTTTGAAACTTGTAAGGAACTACTTACATAAATCACGTATCTATAAATTTGTTTATGTTCTATAAATACTACCAATATAGGCTTCCTAAAAATACTCTAAATGATCTTAACACCCTCCCCGTCTGCCAACAACCTTACTTACTCTAATGAGGTAGTTATGGGGAAATTAAATCTTATTTTACCTAAAATTGTGTGGAGGAAGAGTCCCAAAACCTTTATGATAAATGCTCTTGAGACACCCGGCCTGGGTTATAGCCCAGTTCTCCCTATCACCAGTAAAACTGACTTAACCAACGTTGTTTAATATATGTGGCCACCAATGCGGGTCTAGAAACACTCTAAACTGTTGTGTATCTATTGAAATTAATATTTTAATATATAAATATACATATATATATATACATATATATACACGAGGCAATAGTAATAGAAAATCTATTGTAATTTATATAATTTAATAATAGCCATGAATTATAATGAAATAATTAAATACTCAATTTTTCAACTAAAAATTCCTATAAACTTGCTAATTAACTTTGTCGGAATCTATTGACATGTTGGTTTCCCACTCAAAATGTCAGACTTCCACTCAAAATATTTTGCAAACCCTGCTCTACAAAGTACAGATTTATAGAAAGAAATTGAATAACTAATTTAATAAAAACATTTTATATAAATTACCTCGCCTCTAGATATTATCGTTGCATTGAATTTTAGTTAATTATTTTAGTGTGTACTTCCAATGCATAGGCTATAAGAAATGCATTTAAAGGGTAGAGGTGAGTAAAATATTATATATATATATATATATTGTCTATATATAAATATATATTCATATATATCATATATATTTATATATTTGTTTTTTTAGCACCGCGTCTTAATATAGTGAAAGAACATCCGAATCTGCATGGAGGGAGAGTATAAAACCATTTAGGAAACCCACCTTCAACGTAACCCAAACGGTATCGAAACCCAATATCCCCGTCTTCTGCAGTCTACTCCAACACGAGAGTAGCACGTTAGGCCATGTGGCCACCTAAACGTGTGGGAATAGGATAGCTAAGAACGAATTGTATCTGCATTATCGTGAGAAGGGTTACAATGGCCCTCGTTTAATTCAAATGGGACCCAAACACTCACTTCCCTATCAACGTCAACTAATAATATTGATTTAGAGACCATTGTTCAATAATAATATAAAATTATTCATCCCACAGGCTGTGAGCGGTTCGGATGTGTGTAATGTTTAGAACCATGTCATTTTGCAAATCATATGTGTGATAGCTTCTGAATAAAGCCTTAACTAGTCCATAATACTCGCAAAAAAATAAAATGGTGATGAGTCAAAGGAATTACTCAATAATACTCATTAACTATGCCAGGTGTCGTTATAAAGCATGCCTTTTTTTTGCGTTTAGGAAATTGTCCCGTGCATTGGCTCGTCAATATTATCATAGTTATTATTAACCACTTTGGTGGCCGCATAGTCTAACGCGCCACTCTCGCAGTATACTAGACTGCTGACGACGGTGAGGTTGAGGTTCGAATCTTGGCCGGGTGTAGTGAGGGTGTTTCTTAACACAAAAAATTCCACCTTTCTTCCACGCAAATGAAGGTACACTGCCTTTAAAACATAATCTTTATAGGACCTAAAACTATTGGCGTAATTGGTATATGAGCGTGCTAATACAATAAAACCTAAGATAATATGTTCAATCACTTTATTAATAGTAAAAACTCATATTATTGAAAAATCTAAGTGAACCCGATTGAGACTAAAAACTGGTATTTCAAATTAAGGGCTACGTCAATATTCGTGTCACACCACTCAGTCATTTTTGGTATTTTTAGAAATGGCAACATACATTTTCAGGCAGAAGCCGTCACACTAGCCTTCATAATGTTTATAATGAATTGACATTGAAGCAGCGGTAAAAATAGACTGAATGATTACAACAACAAAATTCAATATTAACATTTCTATTTATTCACGATTATTTTTCGTACCTGTACTTAGACACACTTACTACAAAATAGATTTGACTAATCCATGTCAATTACTTGGTAACATCTTTATCAGACTTCCATTATAAAATTAATTTAATCTAGCGTGGCCAAGCTACCAAAACTGAACTGTTCAATAAATTAAAATAATATATTAAAAGGTTACCCGAATATATATTAAATAGTCAACAACAAAACATACCAATTTTTTTTTGTTGATTGGCAGATTTGCACAAATACAGACGGATCATTAACTGGTTCGTGAGAGTATAGCTTAAGCCATGTTGGCCTAATTAACAAAACATATTTACAGGAAAATATAACTACATTTAATCAATATATACATGATGGTAAAGGTCTGGTTAACTTTACCAAAATTGATCAATCATTAATGAAATTTGTCCCATTTAAATATTTCTAATACATTTAATATCATAAACAGATTTTGTCTTACTATTAGACACTTAATTTTTTAAGGCTTGGAGAGCCAAATTGGTCAAAAAGTAAGTTGGTTGTTTAGTAAAATTGTGCTGGTTTGTTACATAAAAAATATTTTTTTCCTACAAAAATGTAGAATTACTTTACCAAATATATTAAATAACATATTTAATAATTATGTCAAATATTAAAATAAAGGTTTTTTAATCATAATATAGTTCAAAGCGCCGAAAAATTGTGTTAATTTACTAAATTTAAGTAAAGTAATACATGTTTATTTAATATTTTAAAAATAAACAAAAATGCCATAACATAATTATACTGTGGTATTCTATATTTGAAATAACCAAGACACAAACATATTTTATATTATGAACAAATATAATTTTATTAAAAATAATATAAGTTGAAATGTGTTTTGCTTGTAAAGCAGGTAATGAAATATTGTTATCACTAACAAGACTACTTAAACAAAATGTATCCAAACAAAATATTTTTTCTAGTAATAGTCAGCGAATAGCCTTATTAGTTAGTAATTAAGACATGGTGTTAAAGATAAAAATAATTATTATCTTTTAAAATACTATTATTGATACTATGTGAAATATTTTATTTTTAGGGAAGAATAGATATAAAGTTCTTTACAGATAATTATTTGTATTTCAATTACTATACGCCTGAAAAGAGAATGATGAATCACAATCTAAAAAAAATCACAAAATCAATTATAAATTGTGTCTAACTCGTACCAGTGGTCAAATGGTCTAAGGTGTCACTCTTAAATTATATTGTCCCACCAGGGGTATGCAAGTCTAGGTTTGAGTCTCAGCCGTGCCACTTGAAGGTGATTTTATTATGGGATTTATCATTATCTTCTATCGATGCTAGGTCAAGCACACTTCTTTAAAAACCAAACTTTCTTCCCTCTACCTCCTTCACTAAGCCATTAATAACTATAATGTTAGATATAGTATATACCTTTAATTTCGCTATTAAATTATTTGATCTAAGATAAGAATAAAACTGGAAAGTTGAAAGAACGCAACCTCATTACAAGACAGTGAGGTTTTGGTAGAAAGAAACATTTATAAAATACCAATATATATTTGTCTGCTATCAAAAATGAGACTTTATTATTAGTGTCATTTTATAGGTATTAATAATATTTATCAAAACTTTAAACTGCAGATCGCATGACATATGATTACGGGTAATAAAATCTAGTAAATTATCCAGCTCTCAGATTTTTTTTTCTCTTAATAAAGTTTGAATTTACTCTAGTATTTTCAAAGGTTTATTCTACTAGAATATCTGACCACATGTTTAGAGGACCCCAACTCGATTATGAATAAGATATTTAGTATATGTATATGGATTCGTTCTACTATTCAAATATTAGTTAAATAGGTACTGAGTGTAGGCGTAACGGCTTAATGGATTAAGTTTCTTGTATTCTGATCGAATTAATGTTTTTAGAAGGTATACGTTGCATATTCCAAATAAAATAATTAATAAATTGTAGGTCTTAAACCAGTCAAAGGTAGTATTTATATTTAAAATACTCAATATAATAGGTTTAATATCTAGAGAAATGACTCGATTAGTAAATGTTTGTACGTAAACTATTATTTCTTATTTAAGTTAGAAAAAAAATATTTTCTGTTAAATCCTATTGGTCAACATTTTTTAATTGAAAAATAATCGATTTTCATACCGACCTTCATGTATTGATTAAAAAAAATTGTTATAAGAAGTATTTTTTTACCTCAAAAATAATTTCTCCCTCCACCCTTCTCCACCCCTCCTTCTTTTCAGTCTTGTTTTCCGCCTCTTCCTACTCCCCAACCAACTTCTTCAACATCTTTTAACGATAGATAAATCACTCGAAGCCATCAGGTTTCTTAGCTGTAAGTAACGAGAGAGGACATTTATCGGATAATGTGACACAGCCAGAAGTTTTCACCAACTTTTCTTCTGGCCCGTGGATTCTCCGATAATACACAGCCCCATCTCCCCATCATACCCTCTCCCTTATAACCTCCGCTCCCTCCTAGAACCTCCCCGCCCCCAACCCCAATCCAAAAGGACGGACTCTCTTACAAGTCTGCAAACAACCGCACTCAATCAGCGGTGATGGAAAAAAGGTCCTCCGTGAGGCCATCCAATATCTTTCGTCAGATTGTTAACAATGATGTAGCCAGCCCCTTCTAGTGTGGTCCGAGTAAATACTACGCGAAGCATTAAACTAATAAAATATTGTCAGAATAGCAGCGGACTCCTACTAGCATTGATGGACACGCGGTCTAAGCGTTGATCTTGTTTGGTTTGGTTTTCTGGTGGCGGAAAGGTTTGGGCCCAAATCCTGATAAGGGGTATTGAGAGTGTTTTTTTTCCTAAATGGATTAACAATCTCTTATCATGCAAAAGAATAGTCCACTGTAAAAAATATAGATGTCACTTTTTCGCGAAAATTGAGTTAAGGCTTGCAATATAGACACAAAGTTGTGTAGAATTATACGAGAGTCCCCAGCATTAATAGTTATGGCTCCTGAGTTACGGAGGAGAGAAGAAATCCCATAGAGGGAAAGAATGTTGGCTGTCACTGGTAAACATAGCGAGAATGATTGATGTAATAAAAAAGGCTCCATTGACTTGTGTATTGCACTACACAGATTTGATTGTGCTCCGTCAGTTTGCCAGTAATACATCTAGTGTACAGTCTGTTGTAGATAATTGTGGTTTTGTATAATTGCTTTCTTTTTGTTTGGTTCTGTATATAAGCATCATGAATCCAGAAAATGATAGTGAACCCGTATCAAGTAAAATGAAAAAAATATTGTAAATAAGAAAAGGAAGAAAAGTAGTAGAATGAGTGAAGTTATGAAGAATATGAGATTATTTAGTCATGATATTGGCCCTGTCTGTGAGTGTGAGTGACTTAATTGTTTTTAAAATGTTTATGATATTCTAAGAAAACATAGACCTAATTAATCCAATCAAATTTTAAGCTATGATGAACAAAACTCGTAGCTGTTTGTTTTAATGTCAGCTAATGCAGTTAAAAAATATAAGTCTGGGAAATAAGAAAACAATGCAAAATTTCATGAAAGCGTTTACAGCTACAAAGTTAGAATTTGTGATGATAATTCAGTGGGTGAAATTCCAGTGTGTGTGAAGGCTTTTATATCCATCCATGGCATAACTTCAAGGAGGGTCCATATATTACAGACATCGTTTTAATAATACTGGACTGGCACCAAAAGATAAGCGGTGGAAATACAGTCACTAACATTGTAAAATTCCTCCTAATGTTGAGAAAAGTGTAACCAATCACATAGCTTATTTTAATGGTATACCTAGTCAATATTGTAAGAACAAAATTGATCAAATCTACCTTCCCGCTGTGATGAATGTGAAGAAAATGTACGATACGTACAAGGAACAAAACTTACCAACAGTGTTCTATGAGTTTAACAGAACTATTTTTAATACCCAGTTTAACACAAATTTTGGATACCCAAGATGTTATACTTGTGCCAGATGTGACAATAATCAAGCAGAGAAAAATATTGCAGATAAGAAATAGTCAGATAGCCCATTATCAAATAGATAGTACAGTTATTTTAGGAATCTGAACATCATGTTACAGATTTCCAGCCAATTTCGTATGAAAAGTTCATAGACTTGTAACATTTCATGCAATTTTGTGGGCAAGAAGCCAGGGAGCTCTATAGTATGCTTTCGCTTAGAGGGAAAGGACAGCAATAAGAAAAGTAAAGAATCACAGTGACCAGAGCTAAGTGAATTTTATTAATAAATTTCTTAATAATAACTTTGTTTGTAACTTTCACATGTAACATGTACTGTTCTCTGGTTCTATAAGTACTAAATTTCTACCCCATGAAATTCATCATTCTTGGATGTTTTTCATACAATCAGCGTTTTTGCATTTTTATTGTGTAGTTAACAAATGTTTTTATATATAAAAACTGTATTTTATGTTTTAGAATTATTAGATTATTCAAGTTTTTTCTACTGTCTTCAAAGAATAGATAAGTTAAATACTTTTCTAAATAAAATAGATAATCGTCCAGTATAAAGGTTTTCAACTTTATAAACTGTTTCCTGATTATTTGGCATCCATAATTTTTACAGTGACTTTTAAAATGATGGCCACATTTTCTATAGATCCTACCTGCCTTGTTTCTACCCCATTAGTTATATTTAATGCGTATAGCCAGAACTGGTAGTAAAATGAAGTTCAAAAGAAGGACAGTAGACATTTTTCTAATTTAACACACATTAATTCACTGACTCTGTCATCAAATCTGCCGACCACTTTTTCAGTCATTTCCGATAAAGATAAAAAACGGAAGCTTTGTATATATTATTAATTCGCGTGATGATGCATTTTATTAAAATTTGAGCTAGCTCCACCGGCAACGATAATCTTTTTTTGAATAACTTTCTCACGTCCTCAGTAATAAAAACTTATTTTCATTTTTTCAGTCACTTCTAATAAAGATAAAAAGTCCGAAGCTCAGTACGTTTTCCTAATTCGCGTGACAATGGATTCTACCTGTATTAAAATTTGAGCTTAATCAATAATGCTGTGCACCATGAGGCCATTGCAGGTCATAAAGTTTATAGATGGGCCTATCAGATATCCTGAATGCATACCTTACCCAAAATTGGAACCTTAAATTATTCGTTCAAACATGTACTATTTAAGTTTATATAAAATAAAATATATAAATATTTTCAAAACTCTGCCCTCTTTCAACAGATGATAGGTTTTGACATTTAACCCTGCAACTTACAGAAAGTACATGAACATGACCTACATACTCCGACGGAATCCTTGGGAGGAACTTGTGAGGTGAGGCAATCTATGCGACGGGAATAAGTGCCACACCTTAAATTTTATTGGTATAAGATGTATTTTTAAGAAAACTTGTTTTATTTAAAGTTGGCATTATCTCGGGAACCATCGAACAAAGGACATATGCTCATAAATAATGTTTATGCTGTTTTGAGATTTTCTATCCACACATCAGCTACTTCCTACAAAAAATAATATACACTATGTATATTATACGGCCACAAATTTCACACATTGGCATGATTTTATTTCTTATATATTAAATATGTCAACAGTGGTAAACTAATGGCTTATGGCTTGGATTCTTTATTTTGTACCCTAAAATTATATTAAGCTAGATTTCTAGTGCGCTACATCTTCTTAAATCAACCACCTTAAGGTTGGTTTGAAGGGAATTATATCCATCCAGAGCTGATCAAGCACTTAACTCTTCGTCTTGTTAGTTCTGCCTGCTCCATCTGGTAGAATCCCATGTACTATGGGGGATGGGGAGTTCAGGAAGTGTGCCAGCTCCTCGTTGCCTTCTAAATGGAGAGCCAAAGGGAATACTAATATTGCCCGGAAAGGTATATTCACACACCTTTTATGAGTTATTTACATGCTACAACCATAATGGGACCGGCGCCTTTACCTACCATCCCAAGAAAGTTGAGATACGGATTTGTATCATATTTTTAATCGAAATTTGAAAAAAAAGAATGTAATACTTCGAATTTGGTTTCTAAAATTATTGTTTTACTCTTAGAATCTCGAATATATTTAAATACTTAAGAGATTTAAAGATTGGAAAGTTTTAAAGACCCATCCCTAATACAAATTTATAACCACTAAAATTTGTCCTAGCCTGATTATAGTTTTCACATTCACTCATGTATTCCTGCTAGTAATAAATATTTTTAAAATCTTTAAATCATTATGACTCATTTACAAACTTTATTAGATAAAGTGTACGGGGATAAATCTTGTTTTATACAATATTTAATAAAAGTTAAACTAATAAATGAATGAACCTACTAAAACTCGGTCATACCTGTGGTCCATGTTGTTGTAACCTACTTTACAGAGTGACTGGCTCCTCGACACTAGACAACTAACTCTCTTCCCTTTGAAGTGTAATTCATGTTGTAACACTTTTATAGAGGCTGGCTCTTTAACACTAGCAAACTATCTTCTCTTTGAAGTGTAAATAGTGTTGTAACACTTTTATAGATGCTGGCTCTTTAAAACAAGCAAACTATCTTCTCTTTTGAAGTGTAAATAGTGTTGTAACACTTTTATAGAGGCTGGCTCTTTAAAACTAGCAAACTATCTTCTCTTTGAAGTGTAATTAGTGTTGTAGCACTTTTATAGAGGCTGGCTCTTTAACACTAGCAAACTATCTTCACTTTGAAGTGTAAATAGTGTTGTAACACTTTTATAGAGGCTGGCTCTTTAAAACTAGCAAACTATCTGCTCTTTGAAGTGTAAATAGTGTTGTAACACTTTTATAGAGGCTGGCTCTTTAAAACTAGCAAGCTATCTTCTCTTTGAAGTGTAAATAGTGTTGTAACACTTTTATAGAGGCTGGCTCTTTAAAACTAGCCAACTATCTTCTCTTTGAAGTGTAATTAATCTTGTAGCACTTTTTATAGTGACTGGCTCTTCGAAAAAAATTCTACTTCGATTCCCATTCCCAGGTGTCATTTTACAATTTAATGACTACTATATGCATATATGATAACTACTCTAATGTTGTAGCAATGAGGAAGGAATATTTTAGAAGCAATCTACTGGCATTTGAGGGGAAGGAGAATGTAAAACCATTTAGGAAAAACCACCCTCAGTAAACCCAACTGAATTTTGAATCCCAATCTCCCTGCCATCTATGATTTTATATTTTATAAAATTAACCACAAGGAAAAGTAACCAAATCTCATAATTTGTTTACACATAAATCCCTTATTTGTTTAAATTGTGTTACAAAACAGAAAGTTAGACTGAATAAAACACAATATATATGTATAAAAAAAGATATAATCTAAACATGTGCTAAAAGCTGAGATTCGTTTTAATATTGAGTTATAACTTCTCTATACACAATACTTTGAATTCTTGTTTGTTGGTGCTAAAACGAGAAGGAATAGCGAAACAGTACAAATAATTTTTGTTTCAGAGTAAAAAAATGAAGCTCACATAGTACAGTTATTTATAGTTTATATAATGAATTATTTATTTTGAGTGCTTCTGGCCTGATGTGATCATTTATTTTCAATATACTATATTAAATGTTGGTGTTTTTTAAACATTTCTAGAGAATATTATCTAAAGACCTTTCATCATAAATTTTTTTAGAGTTCTAGGATATTTGGAAGTGATTGAATTTTGCTTGCTGACAAATATATATCAAAGCTATATTGAATTATGGTGTTCAACATCAAGATGCAATATTTAAATAATATATTTTCGTACAATATAAAGATAACCATGACAACTCCTAACCAAGTACATCCACTAAACAAATTTTAAAAACAATCTTTGAAACAAGGCATTAACTAGCCCAAAGACTGAGTGCACAAACAAACGCAATCCATAAAAATTGTAATAATTACCTTAGAGCGCTAACAAGATTATACGTTATATACATTGTTACAAACTATTTTTGACCAAAATCATTTTAACAAAGAGCATAAATAAAATAAATGTTAGAATAAAAAACTAACCAATATTAACAAGTTCTTTCTTGGTAGAGTACCATTTTATGAAGAAAATAAACTAAATATTGTACTTTGAGGATATATTATTCACACTGAAGCCTCAAAGCTTTACCTCACTACTCACCGGGTAAGAAGTCTCCTAAAACCTTTCCACGTGAAATTTGTACTCACTCTTTCTTTCGCTTTTATTTTGTTGTAGGTGGGATTGGATTTTACTTCCTCCCCGTGCATTTCAATAAGACTGCTGGAATAAAAAAAGAAAAGAGAGAGCAAAAGAGATAGTAGAATTGCGAATACAAAGTTACAAGTTGGGTTGGATGTGTCCTCCTTCTTATATACTCGCTACTACGCACACCGCTTGTAAGACGCGCGCCTTTGCCAGAAGAAGTGGAAAATTGTGCCCTCTCAATGTAAGCGGATTTCTTACCGACTGAACCCTTCCTAACAAGACATTTGGACGGGAACTTTTTTTTTTTTTTTTTTTTTTTTTTTNTTTTTTTTTTTTTTTTTTTTACCATTCATGTCCTCTTCGCAAGTAAATGTGCATAGGATGATTTTGTGTTCACGACGAGTAAAATCTAAATAAATTTTATAAAAATAATACAAATACATATCTAAATATCAGGGTTGTGGTCGAAAGAGAGATTTGGATGCTGTATCCCTTCCCTTCACACCAAACCCTTATTTAACTCTCTAAACTACATTTATGTTAATATTACAATAACTATAAATTATTTTCACGACGATTTAGTGAAAAATCTATGTAATCTGGAATGTAAGCTTTAATAAAAATATATAATCATATATATATAACTGATTATAGTAATATATACTTATATATATTCAAACATAGGTGTTGTATTATATATACAGTGCATTGACAAGTATATATTAGTAAAATGACTATTCCAAACCCTATACCCGAGAATTAAATTTCTTCACACGCCCCAACTACATAATACATAACTGAGTTAAGCTTGAACAAACAGGAGAAAGCTACATAAATATGAGTCATATACCCTGTATTAATCACAAGAAATTGGCAGGATAATCAAATCTCATATATTACGGTGGGCATGACATGCAGTTTGAGTTGAAGATTCTAGAACCCTATTCAGGGTATCGACTGGCAAGCCTAATGGGAAGAAACCATTTGGCAGACCTAGACTCAGATGGGAGGATAACATTAGAATTGATTTAAAATAAATAGGGTGTAATGAGGTGGGCTTGATAGGAATAGGTGGAGTACTTTGTTAAGTGTGGCAATGAACTTCCGAGTCCATAATGCCATAGAGTAAGTAGGTACGTAAAAAGGCATAAATATGGTTACTTGAGATCTATGAGTGCTGCTTTATTATTCTGACTAAAAACCGTTGCTGTTTTAAAAAGCACAAATATATATCAAGGGTATTATTTTACTAAGCAATGTTTTTCTCCCAGTCAATGTTATCTCACGCTAAAAAAGATACCTTCCATTAATAGGTAAATTATCTGGCTTAGCTCTATTTTCTGTGATTATTTATGATATTATTTTAGCACCCCTCAAATATCAAACTCAATGATACTAGAGAGATAACAAAAAAATCCGGAATACTAATGTCAGATCATTCAGTAAATATTGATCACGGACAGAATAGACTCAAAAATATATTGTGTATATAATTATTGAAATGGAAACTATTGAAAACAGACGATTATCAGAGGTGTTGCGGTTTATGAAAGATTAAAACAAATGATGCAATTTACAAAATAATAAGAAATATTTTGTACCCAATCCAGAACTAGCTTAACGGTAATTATTAAAAAACTAAAATCATTGGTCAAGTACCAACGTGACATTTTAGTTGTCAAATAAATCGAAACGTTTAAATTGATTGGTTTTAAAACAACTTGTGAATTTTTTTAAATTTTGAAACGTCTCTATACACCAATTTTAACAGTGGGTGGGCCTACAATTAATACTAGGCTTACACGTGTAGAAGTATGGTAAATCTTCACAATTTTTTTCCTTGGATAACTTTTTTTTAAATTTTGACACCCTTAGAAAAATGTAGTGTTCCCATAACAGAAATAATAGAATTATAAACCTATTCACCGTAATACTAATTCACTAATAGGTTCAGAGGCATTTTTAACTGCCCGGAAGCTCATTAATACTTTTATTAATAATTACTTAAGTATCAAACACATCTATAAAGTAGGCCCTCAGGGTAACAGTGCAATTTTATATGCAAGGCCTTTTATAAAATCGGCCAAATTTACTATAATATTATTAATTTTCTTTAATATTTATTGATAATATCTATCAAAAGTGACAGTGTAATAAAACATGACTTAACGTATGAATACGTGAAAGTACCAAACATAGTTTTCCACTCTCCCTCCACGCCAATTTGGGTACTCCTCTTCTCATTTATTCTTCCTGATCCCTAACTCAACTAGCGTAATTAGTACATATGCGTATAACCTAACAGGTAGTAAGTAAAACGCGGTGCTAAAAAACGTAAAAGCTGATATATTAACTTTTTTGTTGTTATAGTGCTCCCTAGTAAAATTGTATTGTATTAATATGGCCCACGTATTTAAATATCTGGTTAAATCTTATTCAAATATATATGTTTTGTATTTTGTTTAGGTTTTCTTTTTATTATATCAAATTTTAATATTGGTTATGTATATACAGGGTCAGGCAGCCAAACGGCAAGATTCCAGGAAGGGCTGACGGTTGTGGTGAGTGGTTGTGAGATCGGGGCACTCGACCTTGGGCGTCTAGACTTCCGGAATTTAGTAGCCATGGAGCGTTGCTCGAGTGAGCAGCGTGCATTTGCCGTTAAGGCGTAATACAAAAATTAGGATAGTTTCGTTTGTGCTCGACGCGCCTTCCGATGAGAGTTTCATCCACCCCCACGTGCTCCCGTGTCTTCTGCAAAAGAGAACGGCCTGTTGGTGAAACATTTTGAAGCCACTACTAGTAAGAAAAGAGGTGGTATTGAAAAAACCAGCTGGACCACTGAGAATATTGATTATGTGAGTGTAGACTTAGCAAGAAGTCCGCAAAAATCGGCTGGATGACAAAGCGCAGAACTTGGTCTCAGTAATCGAACCATAAGGAGGATTCTGAAGAATGACCTCCACTAACATCCATATAAAATTCAAGTAGTGCAGGACCTCAAACCTCAAGATTACAATAAAAGAGTTCGCTTTTGTCAACAGATGTTAAATCTCATTAAACCTTAGTGCCTTCATCAACAAGCAGAATATTTCGTACTGGGCCGAAAATAACCCACACAATCTCCACGAAAAACTAATCCATTCAGAAAAAATGATGGTTTGTTACGCAGTACCATCTAGTGGAATAATCGGCTCTTATATTTTGAAAATGAACACAGTAACTAACATGGTGACGGTGAACTCCGATTGCTACTCTGACATGTTGACCACTTTTTCCCTGCCTGCACTCTATGACTATGACCCAGATGAAAATACACTTTTCTAGAAATATGGCGCAACTTGCCAGTTTCAATGCATTTGCTGAGGCTCATATTTCCTGGTCGTCTCATCAGCAAGTTCGACGATTTCCCGTGGCCCACCCGTTCGCCAGACTTGATGGTTTCTGACTATTTTCTCTGGGGATACCTTAAATCCCAGGTTTCAAGGAGAGCCCACCAACGACCAGGGATGATTTGAAGGAGCGAATTCAACAAGATTTCAACAACATTCCGTTGGAAATGCTATGGAACGTCATGGGCAGCTTCGCTCTCAGGCGCCTAAAATATTAGAAAAACAAAAAATGCCATATTACTGACACCACCTTCAGAAAATGAACATTTTCCAGGTACACTAGTAATGTTCACTTATATACATTACATTAATGTAAAGAAATTAAATTAAAATTAATTATTTTCATTTTTTCGATTTTTTAAAATCTTGCCGTTTGACTGACTCACCCTGTATTTGACTTTATTTAATGTCTTTATGTACTAACCGAATTCTTAAATTCTTATATTTGTATACTTTTTCACTTCAGTAATATTTTTAAATATTTGAAAACTAATCAATTTCATGATTTTTGGTCAAAATAAAAACGTGAATGCATCAGTCTGAGGCATAAATAAAAAAGTAAATATTACTTGAGAGGTGTTTAAACTTTACTTATAATCGTAAGTTATTTGATATATAAGAATGGGGTGATATTTTATATTTTAGAAGAAAAAATGGTCATATCAAAGACTTCCTTCACCACAAAATAGTAAATCCTCTTAGTAGCAACACAATTTTCCACTTCTATTGACAAAGGTTTTGGAATCTGTACAAAAAGAGCGTGGTCGCTCGATTTTCTACTGTCGGGTGTGTAGGAATCGGATTTGGTTCTTCTCTTTTTATACTGGGCAAAATAAAATTAGGAAACCTTTTATAAAGTCTTTAATATGTGTCTAATACAGTTTTCATTCTTTTCTATTGATAGAAGTATAATAGAATATTATTAAGTTGCAACTTGTGGTAAAAAAGATATTATTTTCTGAAAGGTTTTATGTAGGCCAGTGTTATTCATTTTACATTACTGGTGTATGTGTTGTATTATTAAAACAATATTAGAATGATCAAATGACATTTTTTTTTTATAAAATTTATCCAAGATTTAAATAGAATTATAACCCTTATTTAGTAGTCGAATACCCCAAGACATCACTCTTGTAATAGACTGGACCGTTGACGAGGAGATTTATTTTCGAAACCCGGTCAGGTGTGCTCAAAGTGTTTCTCCCTAAATGGTTTTACCACTCTCCTCTCACACAAATGTGGGTACATTTCCTCAACTAGACCATTCTTATCTTATAACCACTAGCGTTATCAATAATATACGTGGTGATAAAAAATTATAACTTAAAAAAGAGAAATGTACTACTATTTTAATTTCTCGCAAATGTATTAATTGCCCTTTATCAATTCCACTGTCATTAGTGATGTCCATTGTGAAATATAATAATAATAAAAAATCATTAATTTCTAAAATTCGTCTATTCATAACCATTAAAAATATTTTAATAAATAGTTTTTATAAAAATAATTTCAATTATTTGGTTTTAAAACTTTTTAATGCATGTTTTACGATAATTATAAAAATAATTTTACACCTATAATATTTAATATATTAATTAAATATCTAGTGCTAAAAATATATTATAATACTATTTAATGATCATTATAATACTTAAATAGTCCCCTTTACCACACAAACTTACCATGGGTAAGCAAATGACATTGTCAATAAAAAATTGACACACACACTCAAAAAAATCAGCAACCCTGAGATCTGGGTGATTCTTATGAGGGTAATTTAAGTCCCAAAGATTATCCTTCAAGTCCAAAAATATTCTGTCGAACCATGGATGGATATCGTATATTACGACAATTCCCAAACTATAGATGATACTTAGGCTAATGTATTACCTGAATGGTCGAGTTGTAGCTTTTCACATTTTGGGGACTGTTTGATTAGACTATAGAGATGGGTAAGGGGGCTCTGGAAGGATATGGAGTAGCTTCTATCCGAACTATGGTAGATAATGACTTAAATAATCTACTTTTCTATATATAGCAGTGTCTTACTACCCATTCATTATAATTGCCCATATACTAATTACAGTATTGTGTTAAGGACTATGAAGGTTTTAATTTAGAAAAGGTGCAAGAAAATTGGCGTGGAGGGAGAGTGGAAAACATTGTTGTCTAAGCTCAGTGCACCCGACCGAGATAAAACCCTGATTTTACCGTTCTAGACAATCTAGTCCAACATGAGAGTAGCGCGTTAGACCATACGGCCATGGAGCAGGTTTGATTTATTTTAATAGTCGAAATAAGGATTGCTTTGATTGACCCTTTAAGCCAGGATTCTCACCAAATCAACCACGAAGAAGGATTTGTATTTCTAGTGCTAAACTCCTGTTTCAATAGTAAACAGCCTTTTTAATTAACCTAGCTCGTGTTAGACTAGACTGCCGAAGACGGGAAGAATGGGGTTAGATCCTAGTCGGGTGCACTGAGGGTTGTTTTTCATACATGGTTTTCCACTCTCCCTTCACGCAGATGCTGCTGCACCTCCCTATATGATCTCTTTCAATTATATTTCCCTTAACTTTCAGTAAAGTAAACCAAACTATTATAAAAATAGGTGATGGTGGTACTGTAAATTGAATAAATAATAGTGACGTAGTCATTACGGTAAATGGAGTGTTGTAATAGGCAGTATGATAATGTTCATCATATATTTAATATTAAACAGGGAAACTTAAACTGGAACTTCAAAATTGGATAAAAAGGTAAAATCCATGCAGTGATTCTAACAGACTTATCTCAACGAAATGTATGTTTCTGTTTGATAATCAATTTGCCACAAATAGACCCTGGCATTTTCGTATAAAATATTGTAATGCATTTAATAAAAACAGAATTAAGAATAATATATTATCTCTAGATCCAATTTTAAAACATAAGATTATTATTATTAGCACCGCGTCTTACTACCCGTTCGGGTTATACGCACTTACAGTAATGTGTAATGGTAGGGTGATTGTGAGATGAAATGGAGGACCTACAGTTTAACGTGGAATCCGAACCACGGTGGAGGCCTGGCATTCNGTGAGATGAAATGGAGGACCTACAGTTTAACGTGGAATCCGAACCACGGTGGAGGCCTGGCATTCCCCACATTAACAAGATGTCTTGTCAGAGGTGAAGGAAGGGTTTGATAATTAGATAAATCTGTTCCGGGACCGAGGATTGAACCCCAGCCACCAGCACAGAAGTACAACATAAGATATGCATCTTAAGAACAAAACCTAGCATTATATGTGGTTATTAATTTGAATTTTAGGTTCTGTTAGATTAGTTGATATTAAAATCATCCTGTTGTCTACAGGTTTAAAAACTAGTGAATATATGAAAATCTCTATGTTTCTTAAAATAAATGAAATTAAAACACAATTTTCAAAAGGGAACTCACTCTTAATTTCGCACCCACCGAACAACTAACCGTCTTTCTTGAATTTCGTATATCTGTAGTGCATGAATGGTTCAACCACCACCGTTCACAATTGATGAAATTACTACCCGTTTGGGTATAGCACAGATTACGCTAATGGGTTAGGGATAAGGACGGTTGAATTTAGAAGTCAACCCGAATTTGAATGGAGAGAGAGTAGGAAACTATTTAGTAAAAGCCACCTTTATTACAACCGACTGGTATCAAACCACGATTTTACCGACATCAGTAGTCTAACATATTGAGATAGTAGCGCCTTAAGCCATGCAGCCACCGATGTGGGCGCCTACTTCTTAATATGGATGTAAGTCTTATAATTCTGTGAGTAGGATTTAATTTAACTTTATACACATACATACATTAAATGTGATGGTTAACCGTGATTAAATTTTTTTAAGGAGCTCACGGATATGAGAAAGTTGGATAGATCTATAATATCAAAAAAAAATTAGGAGCTACTGTTTGATTTTAGAACTATTCTAACACGTGAAATTTAACGTAATTATATTTCCAAAGTAAATGGACATTGTCTTTCAATTTGATTGAACATAGATGAAATATAACTCCTATACAGGGGAATATAAACCATAAAGTTTAAGTTTCAAAGTTCCAATTCACGTGTATAGGTGTGATTTTTCAAATGTATATAGTTTAATTCAATAAATATGGCTTGGCTTAATATTTAAATGCATCAATTTGAAGTTTTAGTTCACCTCTAAGCATGAAACACTTTCATAGAGATATAACTTTCTCGAAAATATTGTGTTTAATACTAACTCTAGAAGAGGTATATAATTTATATCTTATTTTATCTTAAAAATTCTGGCTATGGTTAAAATATGAGAGAAATTTGCTCCCCAACATGTATTATAATAATAATAATTGAGTTAGCCTTCCAAACTCATAGCTCAAATATTCAGTCTATACTTCTCGACTTACATAACCATCAAGAGTACACGCTTATTTAACATAGTGAGAAGGAAGTGGGGAAGATAGATTTTAGAGGAAGTGTATTCGCATTTGTGTGTGTGGGGAGGTGGGGGATAGGTAATCTTATAGAAAAACATACCTCAACTCATCCAGTCTTGATTATTACACTGATATCCCAATAACCAACAAAGAGTGTAAGAAGGGACTGATGCCTTTTTTTTTTCGTGACGGAAAGGGCCTGCAAAATGTAAAGTAAGATTTTGGATAGGAAGAAAATGATAAAGTATAAACATAATATTTTGGGTTCAACATTGATAAAATTTTATCAATGCTATTTTATTAGTTTTGATATTTTATATCAAAAGTAACAGTTTCAGATAATATTCTCTTACGTATGACTACTTTAATATGTGTCTAGTAGCTTTTCTAGATATCAGATAAGCTCACTCCTATTAAAATTGAACTCTAGGCCCAAAATCGCAAACGTTTTAGGGCAGACTACTCGTGCGTACATATGTCGCTATCCCTCTTTAAAACCTTCAAGCCACTAGACTCCACTAAACACTTGAGGTTTAGAGATGTACTCTCGCAAGCGAATGGAATGCAGTGTAATTATTGCATACCTGTATAATTTTCGTTGCCACTCCACGTTAACGTTAAATTATTAGCCCCACCAATTAACAAGAGTTAACAAGAGTCTTCCACACGCACACACACACACACACACACACACACACAAGAGCTGCTACCACATTGCGCGCCACTTGAAGTTATAAACGGTTTAGCCAGCTATGTGGAAGTTATCAAATACTTCTGGGGGTAGCTCTTCAGTTGCTTGATACGGTAGATCTTAAACAGAAGATTACTTGGAGATGACTGCGCCAGCTGCAGAGGCATCCTACTAAGAAATAGAGACCATTCTGTCTTGCGGGTCTTAAGTTTGACAATATACATTTGGAGGGAGGGGGTGAATATAATATTGTTTTAAATAATAACACAAAGTAGTTTAAGTTCAATTTTCTTATAAATTATCTTTTAGAAAATATGAAAGTAGATTTTGCGGATCATTGATAACATCATATTTTTTAAATAACTATTTGTGTATAGTCCGAACGAGTAGTGAAACGCGCTGACAAAACCCAATTAATATTATTTTAAATATAGTGATAATATTTATCAAAAATGACTTTTAAATATCACATGACTTGACTTAAAATATGTGAGAGTATAGCTAGTAAATTTTTAGTCATCATAATAAGATTATCCTTATGAATATATAACCGTATTACTAAGCTCAAATATATAATTCTTTTTATTTAAAGTTTTTATTCGTTTAGATGTTTGAGTGGGTGGAAAAAGACTTAGGATGTGTATAGAATGTGTTATTTTCACATTAATTAAAACCAGAATAGTGAGAGTTAAATTAGCATTGGTTTGGTTTGACAGAAAATTATAGTGTAAATGTGGTAGGTAGGTAAGATTAGAAAACATTCAAAAATTGAATTGCGCCAGACATTTAAAACTGTAAATATAGCCCTATTATAATGTCCTCTATTTATTATCTATCATATATTTATTTATTTATTATTTATCAATAATGACCGCTTCAGATTAAATGATTTGATATCCACTACATGAAAGTAGATCGATCAACTTTTTTAACTGTAAGCTACGGCCTTTCTTACCATAGTACTACTATAGTTTTCATCTACGGAGTTTTTTGTTTTTGATTCTGAAATATGCGTGAACTCACATTAAAATTAATAAATTTATTTTGAGTTATAAATAAAACTCCTCCTATATATAAGTACAAATCGATCGCTAACCAACCCATCTATTGAATAATCTATATATGGGAGGTGATGTACTATTGTACATACATTGTTTTACTTGAGATTTTTCTAAAGTTTTACATAATTATTAGCAGTGAAAAGATTCGTGTTTAGAAAAAAATATTTTTAAACATTATTGTAGCGTAAATCACAAGAACTGAAAACTAAAAACCTCTGGAGGACCAGTGTTACTAACACGGACAAATGGACTGTATGGTGGAATGGGAATGGGTAGAGGCAGCTCACCTTCACTTTATGTTGTCTGATTGGTATTGTATTGGAGCAGTCAATTTCATAAACACACGCACACGAATAACTGAGATTGGACCTCTTCCAGCAGGGCTATTATGACCACGACGCAAAACGAATTTGCGACCGTTAGCAGAGAGACGCTAGACTTTGCGTCAAAAGTT
>CABFOV010003938.1:43388-58888 GCA_902141375.1 Timema poppense | reverse complement strand
TTGACGGGATTGGCTGAAGGTTGCAGGTTAGCTACACGGATTTCCCGGGTAGGGGAAACTTTGGTTCAGGCTACAGCATCCTTCAAAAGGTCAAAGGTCACATACACACACACATGTATATGTACACCGAGGCAGATTGGAAGTCCAGCAACGGATTAAATGTTGAGTTAGGCCCTACTTTTTTGATGAGGTCACTGTAGTGAGCAAGGTTAATCAAGGTGTTTGTTATTGTTTGGAGGCGCAGGATAAACAAGGTGGGTTTGGCCATGACACATTAGGTATTTAAATAGGTTAATAGAGTGTTTTTGTTGATAGCTTCTGAAGTGTCGGCTATCTCGTGGTATAATGAAGAAGCCCCAGTACGTACAGTGGGTAGCAAAGTTGAATGTTGAGCTATTTTATGTGTAGATAAAGTTGTATCGTAAAATAAGTTAGTGCATCAACTTTACATGTAAAGTCTTCCTTAAAATTAAAGTTATGTTATATACCTTAAATATGTAGTCACAGGCATTGCTACGGTAGCCCCGTGGCTTCTTTTGTGCTGACTGACAGCTCACAGCTGACTTCTGACAGTCAACATTTAAGTGCATACCTAAATTTTGACTGTCAGGAGTGACAGCTGCTTAACACATGTTTTTGAAGATCATATGGTTCAGCGTAGGGATAAATGATTTGGTTTGGTAACTTTTCAAAGCCGTCAGTTGTCAGCTATGAGTTGTCAGTCAGCACCAAAGAAGCCATGGGTCTACTGTAGAGGGAGGTAAAGATGGTGTGGGGATCAGTGGTGACACGTCACTCCTCTCCCCCAAAATCAGTGCTTTATTCAAACTTTTCTTATTTTCTAATTTAAAGTAAAATTAGTTATTTTTTTTCCACTCCGCACAATAATAGCAAAACCCGTTTCGGTGGCCGCATGATCTAAGGCGTCACTCTCACAATAGACTAGACTGCCGATAATGGGGAGGTTGGGGTGCGAATCTGAGTTAGGTGTAATGAGGGTAGTATTTTGCTAAATATTTTGTATTCTCCCTCCACACACCTGTGGGTACATTTCCTCTATGTAACACCTTAATCATCCCTTACAATTTAGCGTAATTAGTGTATATAATATATCTAGCTCAAACTCTTTTCTGTTAGTTTGAAGAAAAGTTACAAATACTTATTGAATTATTGGGTACAACGAGTCTAAATAATAATATTAGTAATAATAATTACCCTCACCATATATGGAATTTCCTCTTCGATCAATTATTATGGTTGTTTAAAAATATTGTTGGGATCGTGTTTCTAATTTGATAAGTCTCTAATAAGCTACTAATATAATATTCGATAATGATTTTTTTGTTTTCAATTCAAGTTTTGATAGGCCTCCTAACTTTATGAAATGACTGATTATATCCTAACATGACATTTAAACTAACTAAATTACATAATAGACAACACTCAACTCATTGGCTATTAATGCATCACTATGAAAGTGTGAAGTCCTTACATACTTTATACCTATGGCATTAGAAACCCGAAAGTTCATTACCGCACTTAAAAAAAGTACGCCCCCTATTCTTAACTATGTGGGGAATGCCAGGTCTCCACCGTGGTTCGGATTCCACGTTAAACTTGTAGGTCCTCCATTTCATCTCACAATCACCCTACCATTACACATTAGCGTAAGTGCGTATAACCCGAACGGGTAGTAATACTAGGGGCTAATAATAATAATAATAATAATAATAATAATATTCTTAACTAGATCTACTTAAATCCAGTACACCTCATTATTTCCTATCCCTATCTTGAGATAGTGCTATTCAATTCACCTTATTACACCTCATCTCTTTCAGGTTCATTCTAATGCCTAGGTCTTCCCAATGGTATCTTCCCAGTCAGTACCCTCAGTGCGGTTCTAGATTCTCCTATTTACACTGCATATTCTGCCCACTGTAATCTACGAGACTTGATTATCTAAACAATGTCTTGTATTGAGTACGGGGAATGTAACTCAGCATTATGGAACCTCCTCCTCCAAGGACATTAAGACTTGGATTCTCATTTATCATTGATTTTCGCTATAAACTTTTATCATAATATGTTTGCAACTTAAAAAGACACTATTCTCTCAAAGTTTGATTCCATTTAACAACAATTCTCCATTATATGGATTGTAACTGTGTGTACTCGTATAAGTTTTCGATCTGATATTAATTATTTTAATATGTTGTGTATGTGTTTATTTTGACTGATGGTCACCAATTGACTTACTATCTATTGTTATATTGCATTGATTTATTTTAATCTATCAATTTATTCATTTTTTATCTCACTTATCTTATGCTTGTTGTATCTTTTTTAACGTGTTTTTCATTATTTAAATATAATCATTATTAACCTAAGATTAATTTTTAAAATTTTTATAATTTGTTCTAGTAATTCTTATGTTTATCTAGCCTTTCACCTTTTTATTATAATCTTAAGTGGGTTTATAAGTCTCAACCATATTTTATTTTTCCTAATTTACAATCTAATATCGTTTCCACTGGTTAAAATTATTCTGAAATATTTAAACCCATTAATCCGGTCAAATTATATTTTGTTTACAGCAATTTTTAAACTATCGTCAATTGCTGGAATTGAATTTCAGACCTCTAGCTCAATAGGCAAAAGGTGACCTGGTGGTGTAGGGGTAAGGTGTCAGACTTCTATACTGGCGACCGGGGTTCAATCCTCGGTCCCGGCACAGATTTATCTGATTACCATACCCTTCCTTCACCTCTGACAAGACATCTTGTGAATATGGGGAATGCCAGGCCTCCACCGTGGTTCGGATTCCACGTTAAACTGTAGGTCCTTCATTTCATCTCACAATCACCCTACCATTTCACATTAGCGTAAGTGCGTATAACCCGAACGGGTAGTAAGACGCGGTGCTAATAATAATAATAATAATAATAATAATAATAATAATAGGCAAAAGCTGACTGAACTAAGTTGTTGCGTTGAACACACCTCTTTCCCCTCCCACCTTCGGCACGGCCACGGAATCAGTATTCATCTGAAGTAGCACATTGCAGAGTTCTCTTCGTTAAGTTTAGGATTCCTCCCCTTCAACCTAAATTGGATTTAACAACGAATATAAGAGAACTTTCACTCAGAAGCCTACATATTCACTCAGTAACTGTTTCATTAACAGTAATTGGTTCGTCCTACTGACCTACTTGTACTAGGTCACGGCTCAGAGATGTGCCCGAGACGCCGGGTGACGGTAAGAAAGTATTAATTATGTCATAGTATCGTCGAATTTGATCAAAATTAATTAACGATGGTATAATGAGGGCTCCATGTTTCTGTGAGGTAGGTTACAGCGCAATAGTTGTTGTTACTAGGCCCAGCGTTTTACTTTACGGACGATGGTGACGAAAAACCGACCGTTTGTTTTTTGGGCTTGTTTTTTGGTTCATTAGGGAAAGAGCCCGTCTCATACCCTCTACTTGTACTCGGATAGTAGACAAATTATAAAGCTTAGGTAACACAACTTGAATCAGGCATCATATCCTGATGAAATATTTAGTAATATACTTAAGAAAACAGTGGAATTTAGACCAGTGAAATAGTTTTGACCATATTATTTAAAAAACATCAAAAATAAAACATCAACGTTAAAAAAAACTGCTTAGATTAACTCATTATCTCTGTTCGCGGGTGAATTATTATTATTATTAGTACCGCGTTTTACTACCCGTTCGGGTTTTACGCACTTACGCTAATGTGTAATGGTAGGGTGATTGTGAGATGAAATGGAGGACCTACAGTTTAACGTGGAATCCGAACCACGGTGGAGGCCTGGCATTCCCCACATTCACAAGATGTCTTGTCAGAGGTGAAGGAAGGGTTAGGTAATCAGATAAATCTATGCCGGGACCGAGGATTGAACCCCAGACCTCCAGCACAGAAGTCCGACACCTTACCCCTAGACCACCAGGTCACCTACTTCTCAGGTGAAGAATGCAGAAAACAACACTTCGATATGTTTACTAATTCGAACAGGTGACCTGGTGGTCTAGGAGTAAGGTGTCGGACGTCTATGCTGGGGATCCGGGGTCCAATCCTCGGTTCTAGCACAGATTTAACTGATTGCCAAACCCTTCCTTCACCTCTGACAAGACTTGTATTAATCACAACTTGTGAATGTGTGGAATGCCATGTATCCACCGTGGTTCGGATCCCACGTTAAACTGTAGGTCCTGCATTTCATTACACAATCACCCTATCATTACACATTAGCGTAAGTGCATATAACCCGAACGGGTAGTAAGAGGTGGTGATGCTAATAATAATAATAGTTCGATCGTAATAATATGTCTGATTTCCCGGTTAATCGGACGTGAGATTAAACAAAAGAATACGCTCAAACCAGAAAACGTATCGAAGTGAGCTTTTCTGCGTAAATCACTTGACAACAACCAAATTGAGAATCATTTTTATGAATTATTAATTTTAAAATAATTGATTTTATTTAAATTTTGATGTATTTTTTAAATGGTTGTAAAATGTTTTCCTTGGTCTCAGATCCCCTTAGTTTAAGAAAAAATACTGTACGGAAATCCTCACGCCATTGTTTAAAAATGGAAATATTTACTCAAAGCTCGTAATATACGTGAAAAGAAATAATAGGCCTATACACTAGCAAACCCGATCAAAAATTGCGTTATACTTGGGTAAAACTTTTTTAACTCCCGGTATTAAATTTTATAAACTTATTTTTAAAGAATCAAAGTCCTCATTAGTGTACCAATAAAAAAAGATCGATATTGGGTCCACAAGGGTCAACACTTTGTATTAAAATTTTCTATTTGCGGTTAAAATTTTCGACATTTTATTAGGAGCTGCACATCGTGTGGTTATCGCATTACTGTCCTCGTTTATAAATGTTGACCAATAAAATAAAATAGCTCAATATTGAATATTTAGTCTAAATGATAGAGATAGATCATTTCTGTACAAACATTTCTCCCAAGATGTTAAAGGAAATAAATTGTACGGAACTTCGCATGGATTTTCCCATTCTATTGTTTAAAAAAGGAGATATTTACTCAAAACTCGTAATATATGTGAAACGAAATAATATACACTAGTAAACCCGAGCAAAAATTACGATATACTTACATTACAGTACATTACACTAAATTAAACATTTTTTGACTCACGGCTTTTAATTTTGATATTTTATTATTAAAGAATTAAAGTTCTCCCTAGTATATTTGTACTCCCCCGTCCCCCACGCACTCCCCAAAAAATATCGATGTTGGTCTACAAGCGTCAATACATCCTATTAAACTTTCAACCTTCGGTTTAAATTTTCAGTATTTTATTAGGGGTTGCACAACTTATGGTTAACTAATTTTTATTAAATTCCTAATTTATGAATTTATACCAATATAAAGGGTAAATATTGACTAAAATGATAGTGATAATTGCTGTAAAAACATTTCCCCTAAGAGGTTAAATTAAAAAGAATATTTTGAGAGACTTATTTATCTACTTACTTTATGGAATTAAATAATTATTGCATTAAAACATAAGCAAGCCTAATATCTCTTCACAACTAAGGTTCACAAAATTGTATTAATATAGTGCCAATATCTCCGAAACTGTTGGTTTTATAAAGATATTTCAAATAAAAGTTTTTTATTTTTAATAATACTAACATTTTGCAATAATAAGTTATTTATTGTCTTAAATAATTTAGGAAATAAGGAAATTTCCGCTTCTGTAAAGTAATCTAAAGTAAAATAGCCATTTTGTTTATAATCTTAGGCCTAATCAACTCTTAGATACAAATTTTAATAAAAACCGTAAAGCAGATTTTGAAAAAAAAAAAAATCTCTTTTTGCCCTTCAATAAGCCACCCTTAATTTTAGGGTTCAATAACCAATTACAAAAACTCCTCGGGGAAACCCTATGGAAACCTTAGATACCAAGTTTTAGCCCAATCGGTAAAATAGTTTTAGCTCTAGTCCGAGGTACAGATAGACAGACAGAAATTCAAATACCACTTTTTCGAATTCGGGGGGGGTGGGGGGGGGGGTCATGTTACGTCGAAATTCATCAAAATCTTGAGTTTGATATTTTTTGACGATCACAATATTTTCTATACCTGTAAGATAGCGATAAAGTAAAAATAAACGGTACGGAACTCCGCACGATTTTGGGTTCCCAAGGGTCAACACTTCGTATTAAAATTTCGACTTTCGGTTAAAATTTTCAACATTTTATAAGGTGTTGCAAATCTTCGTGCCATCGCATTGATATTACATTTATCATGTAGGCCTATACATTTTGACCAATAAAAAATGCAAATATTTACTATTGAGTCTAAAATGAAGGATATAGATCATTGTTGTACAAACATTTCTCCTAAGAGGTTAAAGGAAATATAACACATTTTTTGAGAGACATACTTATATTTAATTACTCTATGGCATTGGAGAATTATTGCGTTTAAACTCAAGTAATATCGCTTTACAACTAAATGCTCACAAAATTGTATTCATACATTTGCCAATATCTCAGAAACTGTTGGTTTTATAAAAATAATTCCTATAAAAGTTTTTTTATTTTTAATAGTACTACAATTTTGCAATGATAAATTATTTAGTATCTCAAATAGTTGCGGAAATACTGAAATTTCCGCTTCTGTAAAGTACCCTAAAAGTAATTTTAATAGGAAAATTAAAATATCCATTTTATTTGTGATCTTAATCAACGCCTAGATACAAACTTTAATCAAAATCGTCATAGTCGATTTCTAAAAAAATTTATTTGATATCTTTTCGCTTTTTATTAATCTAGGGGCCTACTCTTAATTTTAGGGTTAGACAGACAGACAGATGGTTACAAAAACAACTTTTTGGGGTTTGGGGGGTCATCATGAGACGTCGACATCAATCAACATTTCGGGCTATATTTTTTTACGGTCACAATATTTGACCTTTAGTGTTCGAAAAGTTAATATATATTTATATATATATATTTGCGTATAGCTTGAAAATTATTGGTTTTATAAAAATATGTTTCAATTGAAAGATTTGTATTATAAATAGCCCTACATATTTACAACGATAAATCATTTCATATCTCAAAGAGTTACGGAGATATGATAAAAGAAATAAGAGTCCACGCATCAGACCGGAACGCTTAAAGTAATTTTGCTGAAAAATTTAGAGTAACCATAAATGTTTAGAAATGAAACTTAATCAACATCGTTGGAGCCAATTTTGAGAAAATAGAATTTTTTCTCTTTTTGCCCTTCAGTAAACTACCCTTAATTTTAGAGTTAGATATCCAATTACAAAAAAAAACCTCTAGGGCAGCCCTATGAAAACTCTAGATATCACCAAGGTTTAGCCCAATCAGTAAAATTGTTTAGGCTCTAGTCCGAGGTACAGACAGACAAACGGAAATTCAAAAACAACTTTTTTGGATTCGGGGGAGTCATGAAAAGTTAACATTCATCAAACTCTCGAGTCCGATTATTTTGAAGATCTTAATACTTTCTTTACATATAAGGTAGCACGAAAGTAAAAGTAGAACACATCAAACCATACCAAGATATGACGTCTGATTCTAGTTGTAGCTATTACTATTATGTTTTTGTTTTTAAGAACCGCGTCCTATTACTCGTTCAGGCTATACGCTTATGTACTAATTACGCTAATGTTTTTAGGGATTAGGAAGGTTGTCTTTAGATGAATTATACCAGCATTTGCTTGGGTGAAGAGTGTAAAACCAATTTGGAAAAACCATCTTCAGTACACCCGATCAAGATTCAAACCTAAATTTCCTCGTCATCGGCAGTCTAGTCTACTAAGAGAGTTGCGCGTTAAACCACGTGGCCCTCGAGGTGGGTAACTTAAATATCGTAATATGAAAATGTTAATTTTATCCATTCAATATTTATTACTATAAAGGTAGGGATGTAGATTAAGTAGTTGAGTAAATATTGAATTATGGAATAATTATTAGATGTACAGACCCCCCAAAAAAATTCAAAAGTAGATTGGAAAAGCGATTAGTGATCGTGGGACGTTTGATAAGTTATTTTAGTCGATCGGGACCCAAAAAAGGTTGCCGACCAATCAAACACTGAAGCGGGTGCATCAGGTAGTCGAACCAGGTACCTGTTGGTAGGTAAAAAAATAGTGCCCCTCCCCCTGGTGTTTACCACGACTATACGACGTATAGGGAGCTACAGGTCTCCATGAAACTTTCTGGGGGGACGAACTAAGGGTCATGAAAGGAGGGGGACCACGATACTTGCTGTGTTTATGAAAGAGGTCTTTCCCCGGGCCGGGAGCCGGTGAGGTCAAAGCGTGGGTGTCTTCATGGGGGCGTGACTATACCTCCCACTCCAGCACCCCTCAACCTCTCCTCCTACAACTGTCTAGCAGTCTAGCAACCCTTCCTCACCGGGGAAAAGCTGGGGCAGGGTGTGGATCAGTGGCACGCGACTCGAGGACAGCACTTAACCGTCTCCTGGATGACAATTTACTATGGTCATACCAAGAAGCGGATTTACATTATAGGCCCATTGGGCCCGGGCTTAGGGGTGGCGGCTTTAGGGAGCGGCAAATTTTGGATAACACTATTTTAAAAAAATTGTTTTTAATAATTACGTTTATGGCAAGTACATGCCTGATTTTCGTTCGTAGAAATATTTTCACAAATATTAACTTCCACACCTCCCCCGCCCCTACACACATTACTTTCCTACGAAACCTCCTAACACCTTGAAAAAAATTGGAGGGGGGAGGGGCGCATATTATAATTGTATCTAGGGATGCAAACATTTAAAATCCGCCACTGGTCATACCGAGGGGTTGAGATTGTTTTGGGATTCCTCCATAAGGTGGGCGTGTAGGGGACGCGAATGCTTTTGCAATTTTTTTTATAGTAAAACATATTTTTGCCAAAATAAATAAAATATTGCTTCAGTATAAACAGGGAGTTTAATTTTCTTCACATGGTGATATCAACAGTTTCAAAATATCTGTCACGAGCATAGTGGCATTATCTAACAAACTTTTTAGTATTAAAATAGAAAGTTGTCCTTAAATTCTAGAACACCCTTGAAAGATATTCAAGAAATTTTAAGGTCACCATGTGAAGAAAATTAAATCCTATGTTTGTACTGAAGCAATAGTTTATTTATTTTATCCAAAAATATATTTTGCCATAAAATTCAACAAATACGCTTGTGTTTTCCCTCGTGCCCTTCCATTCCATCTTAAGAGAGTTCAGCGGTAAGTTTTTCCAAAAGATTGCGAGTCATTTTGATAAAAAAAATTCTTATGCAGTTTTATAATAAAAATTTTTTATCTCCGCCTTTTACTACCAGTTCAGGTTATATACAGTAGCCCTATGCCTTCTTTGGTGCTGACTTACAGATCAAAGCTTTGAAAAGTTACCAGACCAAATTATGTATCCCTACGCCGAACCATATGATCTGCAAAACCATGTGTTTAGCAGCTGTCACTTCTGACAGTCAAAATTTAGGTATATACCTAAATGTTGACCGTCATAAGTCAGCTGTTAGCTGTGAGTCAGCACCAAAGAAGCCACGGGGCTACTGTACATATATACTCACTCTAATGGGGTAGGGATGAGGAAGGAAGCATTTTAGAGGTAGTCCACTCGAATTTTCATGGAACACTGGATCCAACACTGCCTATTAACTAATACAAATAATATAGTAGTAAGCTGTTATTGATGTTGATTACAAAATAAATGTAATTTTTGAACCTTTCTTCTTAACAAAATCATAATAAATAAACCGTTGGCGGTCTAGGGGTAAGGTGTCAGACTTCTATGCTGGCGGCCGGGGTTCAATCCTCGGTCCCGGCATAGATTTATCTGATTACCAAACCCTTCCTTCACCTCTGACAAGACATCTTGTGAATGTGGGGAATGCCAGGTCTCCACCGTGGTTCGGATTCCACGTTAAACTGTAGGTCCTCCATTTCATCTCACACTCACCCTACCATTACACATAAGCGTAAGTGCGTATAACCCGAACGGGTAGTAAGACGCGGTGCTATTATTATTATTAATAATAATAATAATAATAATAATAAACCGTGCTTTAAAAAAAGTTCAAAGGAATTGAATATTTAAAAAAGGTTTTTAGTGCTTCACCAAGATTCTCCATAAATAGGCTGCTCCTTTAATACCCTATTCTTCAAAAAACATTTCTGAACCCGCTTCGGTGGCCGCGTGGTCCCAGGCGCTAGTTTCGCAATAGACTAGACTGCTGATGACGGGGAGATCGAGGCTCGATCACGGTCGGTTGTACTGAGGGTGATTTTTCTTAAATGGTCTCCTATTCTCTTTACAAGCAAATGTGGGTACATTACATCTAAATTAAACCTTCCTCATCCCTAACCCATTAGTATAATTAGTGCATAAGTGTATAATCTGAACTGGTAGTAAGACGCAGTACTAAAAAAAACTATTTCTAATGCGAAATGTCACAATTCGCAAATTAACTCAAATTGTAAGGAATAAATATTTAGCTTTACTCAACAAATATTAAATTTACAAAAGATAATGTAAAAATATCTGATAATTATTTTTGTGTTTGTGAAGTTTCAGAACTATCATCCTCATTGAGTCGCATCTTATATTCTCTGTTCGGGCTATTCGCATGTGTACTAATTATGATAGTGTGTTAAGGATGAGGAAGGTTTAATTTTAGTTTAAGTGTACCTGCATTTGCGTGAAGGGAGAATGGAAAAACGTTTATGGACGCCTTCACCCTTCAATACACCCAACCAGGATCGAACCACGATCTTATAGTCAAAGGTAGTCCAGTCTATAGTGAAAGTTACGCATTAGAGCAGTGTTTCCCAAGGGAGGTGGGTAAACTCGAAGGGGGGACGTTTAAAATGGTATGCATATTACGTTATGATGAGGGTAATCCCACATTTCACCAATTATAATTTTTTCAGCTATGCCGGAAACCGAACCCGGGACCCATATCTCTGTACACAAAAACATTACCGGTTCAGATAAGGTGGCAGATCTAGTTTTTTAACTATACATATTTATAATAATTATTTTGTTTGAAATAATTAAATATGAATGTAAAATGTAACATTAATTTAATTTAATGAATTCAATTCTTAGAAGTAAGCACTTGGCTAACAAAAGATTGGGAACCATTTCCTTAGATCGTACGTGCACCAAAGTGGGTTCATGTTTTATTATTATTATTATTATTATTATCACCGCGTCTTACTACCCGTTAGGGCTACACGCACTTACGCTAATGTGTAGTGGTAGGGTGATTGTGAGATAAAATATAGGACCTGCAGTTTAACGTGAGATCCGAACCACGGTGGAGGCCTGGCATTCCCCACGTTCACAAGTTGTGATTAATACACTTCTTGTCAGAGGTGAAGGAAGGGTTTGGTAATCGTATGAATCTGTGCCGGGACCGAGGATTGAACCCTGGACCCCAGCACAGAAGTCTGACACCTTACCCTTAGACCACCAGGTCACCCACGTGTCTTGTTAACTCGTAGTTTGTTTTCAACTAGTTAGTTCACTCGGAGGAAATTAAACCAGTCGACAAAACACAAAGGCGTTCATCTTGAAATATTGGTTAGTGAACTAAAACTCTTAGCGCGGTTTATATTGTCGCGCTGTCACTAGGTAAAGAAGGGAATATTAAGAAACTTTCAAATTTCAAAATAACCCTAGAATAAAAAGAGATAGCTGCTCTCATAAGATTGATTCGATAGGTTTTTTCAATGTTTACTGAAATTTAAATACATTTTAAGCAACTTATTCTGTCCCTTATTTCTCTATTTGCAGCGCCTTGTTTTTTATCCACTGAGTGTTACTACCCGGCTGGGATATCCGCTAATGGAGTATATAATGAAGAAGGCTGAGTTGAGAGAAAATGTACCTACATTTACAAGGAAGAATTTTTGTATCACAATGTCCAACACATTAGCTCAATTGGTAGCATGTCTGTCTACTGAGTTTAAGGTCCCGGGTTCAATTCCTGTTATGGCCGAAATATTTAGCTATAATTGCTGAAATGTAGGTTTACCCTTTCATAGTGATGAATCAAAGGACGGATGTTATGTCTGTAATAGATTTAAGTTGATTTGTAAGTCGTGTGTTGATATAATCATTTGGTTCAGTAAGGGTACATGAAATATCTCAAATAAACGGAAATGAAAAATCTATAACCTGTTCAGATTATACGCGTTATGATAATTATTCTAATGGGGTAGGGTTGAGAAAGGAAGCATTTTAGAAGTAATATACCCGAATTTGTGTTGGGAGGAGAGTGGAACACCATTTAGGGGAAAATCACTCTCAGTAGACACGACAAGGATTTGAACCCCGATCTCCCCGTCATCACTAGGGAAGTCTAACACGATAGCGACGACGCCTTAAACTATTATGTAAATGAAGCGAGTGAAGTAATAAAATTTAAAGGACTATTTAGGTAAAAACAACTTAATGCACCCGCATGGGATTCGAACTTTGACCTCCACGCAAGCGGGAAATCAGACTATAAGAGACCGAAACATTTGCCCACGTGATCACTGAGGTTAATTCCAACCCTGTCTTTTCTTGACAATGAAAGGAGGAAAAGAGTTGTATTTTATATTTCAAACATGATTCAATTATAATCAATTACAATACGTGGCAATCTGCTCAGATTTGATTTGAAATGTAATTATCATTAGTCCAAACTACCCTGAACCCCCGTCTTTCCCGCGAATTAACCTCTGTTGAGACTTATTTCTATACTCGTGGACTAACGGAGCAATCATAAATGTGTAATGGGGATTATTGGAAAGTTAAATCTGTTTCCATGCAGCTACGTGGAAAAAGTGTTTTTGTTTTTTTTATTATACTTTCTCATGTAATGAGAAAGTATTGTAGCCATGAACATTGTTGACCTTGATATTATGATGAGTTTTGATGTTTTATGTTCCCCCGAACTAAAAATAGTGTGTCATACTAGTTGGGTTTTTTTCAAGAAAAATTTATACAAAAATAATTTACTGATAATCTATTTATGAAGGATCAACATTTTTTGAAAATTTCTCTAATGATTTTGTTTGAAATTGATATATTATGAATGTTTTGCATAGTAAATAACATTGGACACTTTTTATTTTTGATTGAATTAAGGGTGGTTTAATAATTTTTTTAAATTTGATATTTTTCGTAAATGTCTTTAACAATTTTGTTCAAAATGGGTATTGCATAGTGCTTTCTTTACATGATTCATTAGAATGTGTGTTCATTTTACTCTAAACAAAATAATTTGAGGGGTAGTTTGCTAATATATATATATATATATATATATATATATTAAATTGATTAATTTTTTAAATGGCTCTAGATAGCAATTTTGTTCATAACTTATTTCTGAATTTTTTTCCCCTTAGTATCACGTATTACTACCCGTTCGGATTATGCGCCTATTTACTAAATGCACTAACGGGTTAAGAATTAGGAAAGCTTAATTTTAGATGAAATGCACCCACATTTACGTATAGGGAGAGTGTAAAACCATTTATGGGGAAAACCTCAGTGTGCACAACCGGGATCGAACCCCAGTCTTCCCGTATTCGGTAGTCTAGTTCAACAAGAGATTAGTGGGTTAGACCACGCGGCCACCGAAGTAGGTTTCTGAATAATGTTTCATACGATCATCAAAACATTGTGTTTGGGTTTATTAAGAAAATCTTACATAGGGGTAGTTTACTGATAATAATTGATTTTGAAAATTGACACAAATTATAGACTAATATGCAATATGAAAAAATATACTCCATTCACAGAAGGAATTACTTTCTGAAAGATCTTTCTTTCTACCAATATTCTACTATATAATAGATTTCTGGTAGGGAAAATGGCCTTTCAGAAAATAATTCCTACGCTGAACAGATTTTAGGTACGATTGTGGCGTACGAGTTATTAGGTCTGCTATGCTTAGAGTGTAATTAGGATGACAGAGATTGCCTTGATACTTTTATTTCTGAACCGCGTCTTACTTTTGTTCATTAAATCATATAAAAAGAGGTCTAACAAAACTAGACTTCAATTACTATAGAACGATCGCCATAAAAAAAATCTACTAGTTGAGCATTGATTTGTATACAGTAGGATCGCCAAAGACCATAGAAAGAACATTTTATAACACTTTATTATTATTATTATTATTATTATTATTATTAGTATCTCGTATTATTACCCGTTCGGGTTGTACGCACTTACGCTATTGCGTAATGGTAGGGGGATTGCGAGATGAAATGGAGGACCTACAGTTTAACTTGGACTCCGAACCACGGTGAAGGCCTGGCATTCCACACATTCACAAATTGTGATTAATAGGCCTACACGTCTTGCCAGAGGTGAAGGAAGGTTTATAACACTTAAAAATTTGATTAATATAGTAGAACCGCCATATAAATAACATTTTCTAAAAGTGAAATATTGATTAATATAATAGGATTGCCATATAAAAAACCTTAATGAGTTGAAACGTGTATTACTTGGCAGATAGTTTTAATTATTATAGTTGTAAAATATATGAGCCTATAAGGAGTAATATTTGATAAACGTTGATAACACTATAAGATATATTCCAAGTATGTGATTAAACTTTATACTTATTTTGTGCTCATGCTATTCCAGCCAATCTTTGTAAACTTTAACCGAAATATGTTTGTTAACGTGAAGTTATTACTTAATAATATTGGAAACATTTCCTCAAATAGTTCGATGAGAAACATATAAAAAAAATTGATGAATGCTAGCAATAAAGTTGCCCGAAACTGAACGACGAATAAAGTTATTCATGTAAAATATCTTTATTTAAGAGCTACAGTAACCCCATGGCTTCTTTGGTGCTGACTGACAGTTCACAACTGACTTCTGACAGTCAAAATTTAGGTATATACTTAAATTTTGACTGTCAGAAGTGACAGATGCTAAACACGTGTTTTTGCAGATCATATGGTTCGGCGTAGGAATACATAATTTGGTCTGTTAACGATTCAAAGCCATCAGCTTGTAGGAAAATTACTAGTTCTTCTACCACGATTTCATACGTTAGGTCATGTGCTCTGCAACTGTCACTTTTGATAGGGTACTATATCCATAAACCGGGGGCGGGGAGGTCTGGGGGTGGTTTGGGGGGCGGGGTCCACTCTAATTTCAACATGGTGCTACAATAGAAGAAGGGCGGGTACATCACAGTTTTGTAGCACAGATCTTATAAGCCTACTTTCTAATATTGAAAAAAATAATATTACTGTTCATATTTTAAACGTTAGTAAACATACTTATAGATAATTCATATTCTGAGTTTTATTAAATTTCAGTCGTTTTAGTGTTACAAAAGTTTCTATATGACATTCATTCTTGATGTGAACGGTTACGTAACAATGGTTGGTGGAGAGGGGGGGGGGGGG
>CABFOV010003938.1:0-43312 GCA_902141375.1 Timema poppense | reverse complement strand
GAGGGGGTAGAAAAAAGTAACGTGGCGTAAAGTAATGTTCCGTGGCAGTCTTATGAATCACCTCTAGATAGTATTAATACATATGGAATAATAATAGTAACATAGTAGAATTTTACCAATGTTGGCCACAAAAAAAAGTGTGTATTTTCTAATAAATATACATTTTAGGAAATACATGCATTTTTTATATGGGCAACATTGATAACATTTTGATATATTGTATTATTTAATACCATAGGGGTTATCCGTAAACCACGTACTGTATATATAAAAACTTTGTGCGGCCCGCGGTACTTTAAGATGAACCAATAAATAATGATGACCTCCTAATATTTTATTTTTATAAATATCAAGAAAATACAATATTTTTGAATGTGACAGTTAGAAATTCTGGATTATGAGGTTGCTTTTATAAAATCCATACACACCCTTTCTTCAACATGTATCAATTCCTAAAGATTGTTAAATCGAATATGTACAACACATTCTTATGCTTACAGCTGTTTTTTGATATGAAATGAAACCAATTGGCTGGTCTTGGTAAAAAAAAATTATAGGTTTAGTATTATTATTATTACTATTATTATTATCACCGCGTCTTACAACCCGTTCGGGCAATCCGCACTTACGCTAATGTGTAATGATAGGGTGATTGTGAGATGAAATGGAGGACCTACAGTTTAACGTGAGATCCGAACCACGGTGGAGGCCTGACATTCCACACGTTCACAAGTTGTGATTAATACACGTCTTGTCAGAGGTGAAGGAAGGATTTGGTAATTAGATAAATCTCTACTGGGACCGAGGATTGAACCCCGGACCCCCATATACAGAAGTTACCTTACCCCTAGACCGCCAGGTCACCGTTTAGTCTTATTGTTTTTTTATATGGGTCGAGCTTATAGTCTAATAATAAGATATTAAGTTAGATTTTTTTAGCACTAAGTCTTACTACCCAACAGCTTATGTATTAGTTACGTTGGTGATTTTAGGGAGTAGGAAGGCTATATTAAGAGGAAGTGTACACGCACTTCACGTGGAGAGAGAGTGGAAAACTATTTTGAATAAATCCACCCTCAGCAGGCCCAACCAAGATATCTCCGTCACCAGCGGTCTAGTATTCTGCGAGAGTAGCACGTTAGACCATTTGATCACCAAAGAGGGTAGTGATTTTTATTTTTTTATTAAGATGATTACAACACAGATTTTATTTTGAAATGCGGCCGCCCTCAGTATTTTTAAAGTTCAATGTGGTTCTTATAATCAAACGAGTTTGTTGGACACGCGTGATCTAAAAGCATGTTCTCATTATTCCAATAGAGGCAGTTATAAAATTACCATCTTTAAATAAAGTCCTGGCGAATGCATGGAAAAATACAATGAATGATTTATAAGAACGACCAACGACCAAATTGAAGTGAACGGTATGGTAGTAGTAATAATAATAATAATAATAATGTTAAAAGTAACGACGCAATTCAAAAAAAGACAATATGAGCAGACGCAGTGGCTCCGTAGGAAGGAGAAATGGTAAAAGGAGAGAGGCGTCGATCTATGTTTACTCTACCGGTGACGTCAAGCGTCGTCCGACAATGACGCCAACAGTTTGTAACCAAGGAGACAAATAAAATATAAAAAAAAAATACTAAAAAAATATATATATACGAGGAGAGTATTCTTGGCCATGTCTCCTAGACAACAGAAGACGTGTGGAGTCAACACAGACTCCAACAAAGTCAAGGGGAAGGTGAGAGGGGAATGGGGGGAGAGGGGCTGGGAAAAGGAATCACCCCCCAAAAAAAATAATATAAAAACTTCCGACAGGTAAAAAAAAAATATCGAGAGGGAGTATTTTGTTAAATTGTGCCAGTTGATATCCACGGGAAAACTGAGTCATGTTTCCAAAATCTCAAAATTAAGTTTTTCTTAGCACCACGTCTTACTATTCGTTCATGATATATATATTTATATAGTTTATTACGTTAACTTTTTGTGAATGAATAAAGCTAGATTTAGAGGAGATGTAACCGCACTTAAATGGAAGGAGAGTGGAAAAACCATCCTCAGTACACCCGACATCAGAATCCCAGGCTGACTAAGTCTTCCCAATGGTATTTTCCAGTCATTACTCAGAGCACTGTTCTAGATTCTCCCATTCGCGCTGTATGTCCTGTCCATAGTAATCTACGAGGCTTGATTTTTCGAGCAATGTCTTGTGAAGATGATTAGAGGTTGTGTAGCTCATCATTATGTAACCTACTCCCCTCCACGGTATCCTCATAAGTTTTTGGACCAGATCGTGAGCATAGCTATCGGAAAAAAACTAAGGGAATAACTCCCTTCCCCCCTTTTCGACAAGGATTATTATTCCTAGATGGCAGAGTTGATAAAATGAGTTGAGGCGATTTGGCTCTTTTCATTTGGCGTGGAAATGCAGAGCTATGGGAACAAACCGTTATCTTCAGGAATTTTTATTGTTTTGCAATTTTATTTTCAGAAACAGTTTACTCAAGAATAGAAGCATGTTGATTAAGTTATACATTTTTATATTCACACCTCCTCTATAATTTTAACAGTGATCAAATATCGATAAAATCGACATTTTTCAATAGAAAACTGCCGGCTTCATAACAAAAAATTAAAAAATCTAGCAATAAATAAACATCGATGCATTATCTTAGAAGAGCTGTTGAAAATATATTACTATACAAATTTCACTCGTTCTTGAGGAAACTGATATTTCCAAACGCATGATTTTTTTCGCAGGACCTGTCCGATAGTTTGCGCCAACCTCGGTTTCCCTGATCCATCTGTTCGTGTTGTCGCGGAAGGATACTTTGGTCGGCTGTGAAGCCACGCCATGCCTTTCACCCTCCCGCCCACCATCCCACACAATAGGTTTTAGACTTGCACTCGACAGGGATAAGGACCTTAATATATTAACTTATCTCAAAGTGCACTCCCGATTAACTTTGTTATCATATGCACGATTACGCTCCAACTACAGTAGCCCCATGACTTCTTTGGTGCTGACTGACAGCTCAGAGCTAACTTCTGACAGTCAACATTTAGCTATATACCTAAATTTTGACTGTCAGAAGTGACAGCTGCTAAACACATGTTTTTGCAGTTTATATGGTTCGGGGTAGGGATACATAATTTGGTCTGGTATCTTTTCAAAGTTGTCAGCTGTCAGTCAGCACCAAAGAAGCCATGGGGCTACTATATAGACCACATCCAAGCGCGATTTCCTGCGCTCTTCGCCTTACAACAGTGAAATAGGGATCAATGAAAAAGCTGAGTTTTCCCCTCCATTTTAAAACAATTATTTTTTCCAATTTTGTTGTAGTTTTTTAATTATTGCAAAATTGTATCACTGGCTTCAACTCCAATATGTTATATCTAAAGCCAGCGCCGAAGTGGACTGAAGATTAGCCACGTATTTTCTGCGACGCAACGTTGATACATTTATTTTTAAATAAAACCTTATATGGCGTCACATTTGACGAAAGATCCATCAGTCCGTCAAACGTTCTGCCTCAGTACGCTGAAATTAGCGTATGTTTGGTTTCGGCCCACCGATAATCCGTTGGTCAGAGATTTAATATCGTTGCAACTGGATTTTTTTTAAATGGAAGGTACAACGCCGTCGGATTTTCAGCCTGACGGACTCAGGTCGTAGCCCAAGCATTACCTACCAGCACAATGTTTGACACCGAACGTTTTAAAACATGGAAGTGCAAACTATATTGTGTTTAAGGAATTTGGGTAGAAAATACGACCCAGGTCTTCTCACTGTAGTGTGTCTGATTCAAAACAAACGCCGGAATATCAGTCGCCGAAAATACGCGGCGTATCTTCAGTGGAGTGTGGCGCCGGCCCCACGACGCATCTTCCACCCACAGAATTCAATTCAGTCACTTCTGTGACGTTGTGAAATTACAGGGTGTTCACAATGAAGGCATTGAAAGTTGTTTGCATTTATGAAACTTTCCACCAAGCTAGAAGAAGAAAATAAAAACCATTAGATTTATCCTTTATCCAGAAGAATATCCTGTAATGCTATGAAATGATAGGTTTTATCTCTATCATAGTAGAATCCCCTGATAGAATTTTTTTTTAAAGAAAATAGTCTACTTTTTTTTGGGTTAATAATGGAAAATCCACTTGGGTGACCGCGTGGTGTAATCGCGCTACCCTCACAGTAGACTAGATTGTTGATAACGGAAAGATCGAGGTTCAAATCTCGGTCGGGTGTATTAGAGTGTTTTTTCCAAAAAAGGTTTCCTACTCTCTCTCCACACATAGGTGGGTTCACTTCTTCTAAATGTAACCTTCCTCATTCGTAACCCATTAGAATAATTAGTAAATAAGCGTATAAGTCGAATGGGTATTAAGACGCGATGCTAAAAATAAATAATAAATATATTTTTTTTAATAATTAGTATAATTTGGTAGGGATTCCATATAATATATATAAATTTGATAGAAAATTGTAATTATTAGCTTTTGTAACTGTTAAAAAGGTTTAGTAGATATAAATCAGACTGCATCTATGTGAGTTATGCGTTCTTTGTGTAATGAGGCAGATCCTCATTTGTTGTTAAGACATGTAACATAATTGTAACCCACCCTACTCCTCTCCCATCTCGTCCCTCCCTCCCCTTACTCAAAGTGGGTTTGTCTCTTTTCTGTTATTAATTTGTGGAGATGCACCTGAATAATATATAACAGATTTAGAAATAAGCAATATACAATAAAGCTGTTTAAAGAGATTCGTGCCTATCATTTCTAATAAATAATAATAATAATAATAATAATAATTTGATTTTAAATAATAATAATAATATTTAGCACCGCGTCTTGCTACCCGTTCGGGTTATACGCTTTAAGTACTAATTACGCTAATGGATAAGGATTTGGGAAGGTTGAATTAGAGGAAGTGAACCCGCATTTGCGTGGAAGAAGAGTGGAAAACCATTTAGGAAAAACCACCCCCAGTACACCCGACCGACATTCGAACCTCGATCTCCCCGTCCTCAGCAGTCGAGCTCAACACGACTGGCGCGTTAGTCAACTACGCCACCGAGGCGGGTGATTTTAAATATGAAAGGTACAGAGAAAAAATGACAGTAGGCATACATTTTTCAGGACCACTTTTATGTCTAAAATGCCATAAAGACGCCAACTTCAGTAAATACTTATTAAATTAATTTAAATATGACAGATACATCTTTTAACCATAATATAAAATGAATTATAAAAGTGTCATGGTTCTCTAACAGATGGAAGAACTAACTCAATAGAGTTAGAATTGGAATCTCCCCCTTTTCCCTCCGTACCCTTCATGTATACTGATAGAGCCAAGCATTGTGAACGATACGAATGCAAATGTTCGTTATAAAAACAAATTCTCCAGATTCCCTACGTCATTGAGAGAGCCCCATTCAACCGTGGGAAGGAAGATGGTTGGTCGGAGAGGGGTAGCTGAGACGAGAGACCATGTTTATTAATGACTGCATTATTTCTTAATTACGAGTGGGCGCTGCCTAGTGGGGGTGAGGGAGGTTATATCACCCTCCTCTTTACTCGAGGAATATTTAACATGCCAGACATGGGGTGACACTATCTACCCACGCGACGCAACCAATGACGCTTCTTTTAATAGAAAGAGCAAAATTGGGAATTCATTTGAGGACTAATTTTATTTTATGGTATGCATCACAACAGGAAATTAGCTAAAAAATATTTACCCCTACAAACTTTTTTTTTATTCCTATTTAACTCCAAGTGGGGTAAAGTTAGGGGAAGAAGAGTTTAGAGTAAATGTACTCACATTTTCTTTACGAGAGGGTGACCTGGCGGTATAGGGGTAAGGTGTCTGACTTCTGTCCTGGGGGTCCGGGGTTCAATTCTTGGGGCCAGGCACAGATTTATCTGATTGCCAAACCCTTCCTTCACCTCTGACAAGACGTGTATTAATCACAACTTGTGAATGTGAGGAATTGCCTCCACCGTGGTTCGGATCCCACGTTAAACTGTAGGTCCTCCATTTCATCTCACAATCACCCTACCATTACACATTAACGGAAATGCGTATAAGCCGAACGGGTAGTAAGACGTGGTGCAACCTATTAGATAGCAATTCTTGGATTTTACCATTTTAAACTGCGTACCTATTTATCTAGGAGTTGACATAAACTCAAAATCCAATATCACAGATAAGATCATTCATGTTCATGCAATCTCTTTGTTGGTATCAGCTGACTTAATTACAACTTTTACAGAAGAGCAAAACAAGCAAGAAAATTAATCAAAAACCATTTACTACCAAAGTGACGTAGAGCATACATAATGGTGTTATTGACGAGATAGTTCACGTAATAATCTCATTTTCACCATAGGAACCTAAGATAAGCTATCTATATAGATTTCAAATTATAATTTTAAAATTAGACCAAACATATTACAATTTTATATCAAAGCAGGGGTTTAATTTTTCTAAATCATACTATATCTTGAATAAACGTCTATTTTTTTAATGGTGTTGCCAACTTGGTGAGCTAGAAGATATTTATCGAAGCAGGTTGCATCTTGGTTTGACGAACATAAGATCCATCACACTTTTACGCCAATGTGTGAAATAGGAAAAGAGGCAATAAAATGCTCAGTTCTTTCTGTGAGATCTCTAGTTTACCTGTAGATAACACTACTCCTCTTCCAGTGACGAGTATATACACCCAGTCTATTATTTGCTTATGGATAGCATTAACTTGCATTTCAAAATTATATTTTTATTGTTTCCTTTTCTAAATATATACCTCTACATGGCATTTAAAAAAAATCTACATATGCTTATGAAGATTCTTTAGAAGGCAAATAAATCAAAGTTTAGACGATTAAAAAAAAACAGGTCTACAAAAAAACTATTTCAAGATAAAAAAAATCTTTTGTGACAGTTAAAGACTATTTTTTGGAACTGTTTAAGAATGTTTGATGATTTTTGTTCCAATGTTTTATCTTTAAATATCACCGAATAAAATGTAAATACATTAAATGGGAAATCCATCTCGACTTACCATGAAGTCACAGGTAGGCAAGTGAAAATTTACAAGCAAGTTTTTTTTACTACTATGAATTAGTGACAGAGATGACCATTAACGATTATCCAAGCCCGTGATAAGGGCGAGAAGAGGAAATCTAAGGAAACTTAATAACATTCTCCTGAAAAAATCAATCTAAAGATTATGACGAATCTTTTAAGTTTTAAGTGAATACGAACAAAAAAAAAGGGTATTTTACAATTCTGTCTGTCCCCATGTCTGCCTGTACCTGGAAAATGATCAGAAACGGTTTGATAGATTTTGTTCAAACTTTATAGTAAGATATTATAGGGCTATACAACAATTTTTTTTTCACCCTAGTCCTTCAATTAAGGGTTATTTACTGATGAGTAGTTTTTGGAATTCAAATTTTTTTGAAAATAGCCATAACGATTTTGTTTAAAATGCACATCTAGGAGACGTTTGACACGACAAATAACACTAAATAATTGGTTTTTGGGCAAAAATTCCTTTAAGGTTAGTTTAAGCTACTGATTATTTTACAAATGACTCTAACAACACCACCTCAGGCCATGGTAAATACTGTCACTACCTTGAAGGTATAACTGAACTAGTTATGTACAGTTAATGAAATGATATTAGTTGAAATATTACTCATGGACACAGGAACTGAAACGTGTTCAGGTGTGATTTTACAACCAATTTAATTTTAATTTTATCATCTATGCACGTAATAAAATTAAAAATACTAATTACTTAGCTTTAGGTGACGTTTTAAAACATTCACACTCAACATAAATTGACAAAGAATCTAAATAACTATAAAGGTACCCGCTTCGGTGGCCGGATAGTCTAAGGTGTCATTCTCGCTGATAGTGAGGATATCAAATCCCAATCGGGTTTACTGAGAATTATTTTTCCTTAGTGTTTTCTCACTCTCCCTTCAAGTAAATTTCCCTTAAAATTCAAAATTCCTCTTCCATTACATATTAATATAATTAGTTTTTTCCCTCCAGAATCGCGTTTAATTACCTGTTCAGCCGATACGCATATGCATAACACGTTAATGAGTATAGGGATGAAGAAGGTTGAATTTAGAGGAAGTGTACCCGCATTTTCGTGGAGGGAGCATGGAAAACATTTTTTTTTTTTAACTTAGTACACCCGACCGGGATAAGAGCTCTGGTAAACCGTTCGGGAAATTCCACCCTCTGTAAAACCGACCGGGATTTGAACCCTGATCTCCTAATCATCAGAAGTCCAGTCTAAAAAAAAGAGAATGACGCCTTAGACCAGGGGTCACCAAATGATGGACCACAGATACCGTTTTAAGGGCCTTGATGAGATAGCGATAAATAGAAGAAATGATGCTATTTCGGTGTTGGGCGGGTAGTAGACATGGAATGCCAGCAATAATAAATAAATAAAAGGAATGAAAACTAAGTTTCAAGAATAATTGGGGACCCCTGCGTTAGACCATTGTGCTACCGAAGCAGAATCCACAGAAATAATCTACCCAAATTCACGATAGCGTGTCCTTGATGTTACTGATGTTTATTCTGTGTGGATACGACCCAGCAGCGAACGTAGCCTTTGTTTGAAATGTGGATATTTAACTCTTTTATGTAAATAACAACTAATTGCTCACGTGGGCAGTTCTAAACTCCCCTCGCGGGTATGAACCTTCAACTTCTCAAAATGGTTGTCACTGTCAGAATGTCAGATAACTTTTCAGTGTTATCTTTAGTACAAAAACTGGCTAAAAGTGACTGAAAATATACTATCTTTAATATAATAAACACGAATCTGTAAATGTATGGACACAATCGTTATAAGGTTCCTGATGTCATAAAAAAAAAGTACCTAAATACCTAAATAAACGTATTGAGATTAAGTTCCGCATAAAAATCACATAGCTTTTGAACTTACGTTGGGATTTACTGCCCACCCTTTTATTTAGACTTACTCTACAGCATCGGGAGCTCAAAAGTTTATCGCCGCGCTTAAAAAGTAGCCTACGCCACATATCCCTACCTTGAGCTAGTTCTATCCAGTCCACCTCATTACACCCTTATCTCTTTCAGGTCCATTCCACTGTTATCCTCCCACATACGTCTAGGTCTTCCCAATGGTCTCTTCACATTGGGTTTGTCAGACAGTATCCTGAACCTGATTCTAGATTCTTCGATTCACGCTGCATGTCCTGATCACACCGTAATCTAAGAGATTTGAGTATCCTAACAATGTCTTGTGTTGAGTGCAGGGTATGTAACGCATCACTATGTAATCTCCTCCATCTCATTTTGGACCAAATATCTTCATAAGCCTCTTCTTTTCGATTTGTTTAGGCTAGTTTAAGTTAGGTTAGGTAGGTTAAGAGAAAATAAAGCATCAAAATGAGGCATTTCAAATGTTAATGCATTGGCACGATCAAATTTCAGGTCTCAGATCAAAATAACGTTCCAAAATATAATCCGTAACGAACCGTGCTTGGTTTTACAATAATGAATGTAGGGGATGCAAATCCCACGACGTTATTTTTAACGGCCTCAAATCTCATTAATCGCAAGTCCCATGTAGTCTTTCTGCGAACCCCAAGACTTTGGCGAACAAGAAAACAGATCTAGGCCCTGGACGTGAAAAACAAATTTAAAAATCACATATCGAAAACCACGCTCGGGGGGGAGATTGGATCTTTGACCTCCCGATCACTGTCAGGCCAATAAAATGTTAGATCAACGCCTTAAACTGTGTGCCCACTTTTGCGGGGTACCATACAATATATTAGAATATAGCATAGGATATAATAAATTGAAAAATGACACCTGGACACCGGAATCAAACCCAGTACTTGTGGTTTAAGAGCGCCAATGCTGTATCATTGAGATATCCAGGGTTTGATCTGTCATTCTTCACTCACAATTTTAGGCAGAATCTGTGATGGATGTGTGCATATCATCGGCTACTAAGAGCTATAATTTATATCCCAGCCACTGGCGATTCGGTTGTGGTTTTAGGGTGCCAATAGTACAAATACATTGTTCGTTCCAAGGGACACATCCATCATAGACTTTGCCTTAAAATTTGAGTAAAGAAGGCCTCGCCTTTCATATGCTTTCTTCCATATATATCAGAGGATGGTAAAGTTCAACGTGGGATTAAAAGCAGTTCTCTCAGTCAGGGAACAAACCTTGGTCTTTGGATTCAACTAGCATTCCCCTAACAGTACTGTACTTGTAATAAAACATAATATAAAATTACAATCTGACTTAGCCAAGGATTTTCGATCCTAGATACTATTGATTTTGTATATATTACGTACTATATCATTTTATACATTATCTGGTGTCAAAAGGAGCTATGCACCGGTGTTTGCACAGTTTAGTACATCAGGCTCGAAATACACTGGATTGCTGGGGAGAAGGCATTAAAGATAGGAATCTTGACTTGGTGTATTGTTGGTTGGTTCCCCAGAGGTGATTCAAAACAATTTGTCTAAAAATTACCTTATCAATACTTTCACGATAAATCAAATCGTTAAGTAACCCTTCTGTTAGAACATAAAAATATGGTTTGTTTTATTAAATTCTAGTTTTGTAATTAATTGTTTTTATTGGGTTATTTAAGGTGCAATTACTGAACTGACTGATTATACTATTTATCAGAAGACGACTTACAAATTAGCTTTATTATTTTTGTTCTGGAGCAGACAATAACACGATTAATTCACCCTATGTGGTGGAGGAACCATTTTTTACTTTGATGAGTTCTTCAGTAAGTCCAGGAATCTAACATGAGACATTTAACTAAGTAGGCATATCTACTGAGTCAACTTTAATTGATTTACTCTTGTTCAATCATTAATTAAAACGATATATAAGTATTTGAAATAGTTATATATATGAAAACACAGGTTTTCCAAACAATTTAGTAAACATTTTTCTCAATAATACTTTTGTTGATGACAGAATAATAATATTAAGAAAAAGGTTTTAGATTAAAATTCAAAAAAATTCAAAATGTTTTTACTAAAAAAGAAACGTTTAAAAAGAAGACTATCTCTAAAATACAGTTTCTTTGTTGTTTTTCCATTCACCTTAAAAAAAAGTTTATTGAACTTATTTTACAACAGCCCTATAAAAAAACACATAAAAAAGGGAAAATGTCGCCGGTTGAGTCCCAACTAGTCCCGACTCAAAGACGCCGGAATTCTCCCTCCCCACACCTTCTTTTTTATTTGACAACTCTCGAAAAGTGTCGCCAAGTTTTCCAAACAAACTTTTTATATATCATAAATCCACAAAAAGTATACCTAGTTCGGCTAGATACTTTACAAATATAGTAAGACTACTTACAGTCCAATTTTTATAGGAAGATGCTTTTAGAAAAGAAAAAGAGGTAAATATTTATAACATTTTATTTTTTAAATTAATATTACTAGAGGTTAGGTTTGTGTCTAAAAAAGTGTTAATTCATAATTAGCCCAAGCGATGTTCCCTGTTGTTTTTATATATTTTTAGATTTATGATAGAAGGTGGCACAATTTGTGTCCATGGCTCCGTCAGGTTATTGGGGTAAGTTGTGTCCGCCCTCCTGGATTTTTCTCATAAATATGGCATTCTTCATAGCATCCATACAAAATTTCAGCTTTCTACGACTCAATTTGTACATTGTGCCTGCCTGCTTAGACTATCAATTTTAGAGTTTTTATCTTAAAGAAAGTATCTCAATGGAGTATAAATCAAATTTCAAAAGTATCTCAATGGAGACTAAATCAAATTTCAGCTCTCTATGACCTACTTCGGTGGCCGTATTCTCTAAGACGTCACTCGTGTTAGACTAGACTGCCGATGACAGGATGACCGGGGTTTAACTAAGTTTCAGCTTCACTCAACAGTTTAACAATAATTAATGTGTTTAATTAATAGGTATGCACTAAACACAAATAAAAATATAATAATTACCTTCGTCGTTGACTGCCCTCCTAGAGCCACCAGATATACCTGCCAGGGTAATAGCGAGTACCAAGCATACGAGTAGCTATGAATACACATGCCAGGGAAATAAAAATTACCTTTAATAAGAGTAGCTATGAATACACATGCTAGGGAAATAACAAGTACCTAGCATACGAGTAGCTATGAATACACATGCTAGGGAAATAGCGAGCAGCTGGCATACGAGTAGCTATGAATACACATGCCAGGGAAATAGCGAGCAGCTGGCATACGAGTAGCTATGAATACACATGCTAGGGAAATAGCAAGTACCTAGCATACGAGTAGCTATGAATACACATGCCAGGGAAATAGCGAGCAGCTGGCATACGAGTAGCTATGAATACACATGCTAGGGAAATAACAAGTACCTTTAATACGAGTAGCTATGAATACACATGCTGGCTAAAGGCAAGCAGTTCTATGCTAATCATTGATAGAGATGGAAGTTACAGAAATTAGATTTGAACTGATTAGCATGATAGCAGTAATATTGAATGTATATAAAATGAGAGTTTAAGTTCAATTATATAGCACCCCCTCCAAAAAAAATCATTAAGAGAATTGTGAGAAAAATTGGATAAGAAGACATTTAAGTTTGAAAGGGAAGTGTAACTGAGGGAGGGAAAAAAAACTTCTGGATAAAACTCAAAACATACAGAGACCTGCGTTGGTATCTGCATGGTCTAACGCGCCACTATCGCAGTAGATTAGAATGTTGATGATGGGGAGAAAAGGGTTTGAATCTCAGTTTTCTAAAAATTGTTTTCTACTCTGCCTCCACAACAATGTGGGTACACTTCCTATAAATATAACCTTCTTAATCCATAAAACCCTTAGCGTCATTAATACCTAAGCATTTATCTCAAATGAGTAGTAAAATGCGGCGCTAAAAAAAACCTCCAGAGAAAACTGAACACTTGGCTGTACTGGCCCACCAGTTTTAGAAGAGTATGTACTAACATGCCAGTCACACACGTCGTAGAGCCTCTCACCACACCCTGCGAACCATTAGCACAAGAAAATAGAGCGCCTTGTGATTTATTGGCGGGTCAGTAAAATACGTGCGGGCTACTAGCAACCTCACGATACACATGCCTCTGGCATGCCAGGAGTCAGCTACTCGGATGTTCAGGCCGAGTTAGTAGCATGTGTGTCTGCGGCTTAACTCCCATCCATCGCTTGTCTAAAATATATTTTCTGGAATATTCCTCTAGGTAATAGTTTTCATTCGCTGTGGTGTGAAAGGTTTGTACTAAATCCATGGGTCTAACTCTTAAACAACTTGCAAGAAACTGAAATGTTAAGTTGGAGTTGCATTGCGGGGGGTGGACAAAGGGACAAAGGTGTAAAATGACCCTGAGCACAAGATGATTCCTGGATAGCTCAGTGGTAGATAATTAGTATCCTCCACCAAGGCTCCTGGGTATGATCCCTATGTCCAAGTGTTATTTCCAATTTACGTACATGTAGTGTAGTTCGATTTAGCATCAGAGAGCGCCAGATAAAAATGTCTGTTAGTACTTCGCATATCCATATGGCTTGTTTTTTTAGTGGAACAAATCTTAATAGTCATTTGGACTATCGTATGTGAGAAAAGAAAAATATATTTGATTAGAACCAACTCAAACCTATTATATACATGTAGTCTCATATATCTTACTCCCTTCCACATTCTTCTCCAACTATGACCGATGAAACACCAATTTCACTTCATTATTGTGCAAGGAGAAACAAGAGTCAACATATGTAAATATTTATTTATTCTATTACATTTAAGACAACAGTAATAATACTATTTAGACAAAAAAAAAACTATCTTTCTTCAAACAACCTGTAAATATTTATAATGAATTACAAAAGAAAATACAAATAATAGTGACATATTCTCAAACTTTTCACCCCCACAGTCATACTCAAGATACAAAAGTGTTATAATCAGGGCCGAGGCAAACCTAGGTGGTCACCTAAGTGGAAACATCCTATGGGTGCATTTCAATTTAATGTAATTTTTTTTAGAGTTTAAAAAAAATATTAATCAAATATAAGAATCTAGAATTATTATTTCAAAATTAAAGAAATATCATCTAAATATTTTATCTAAAAATATCAAGACTATATTAAAAAAAAGGATTTACTAACAACATAATCCCTTTTAGTTTTAGCGTTGCTTTGCCGGTGCCCTCACTTAAAGATTTAATTAAAAGCTGCCAAAAATAAGAGAAAAGTAAGTGTAAAAGGGTTACTTACTATTTATGCACACAATGATTAGAGCGGGTGATTATTTTAGATTTATTTTATCACTTTTTTGGCACCCTGTTACTATTATTTTGCATCACAATGTCATCAATGTGTTTTATTTATATTATATATATTACAAAAGGAGCACGAATTTTTTTTAAGTCTCACTTAGGGCACATGAAAGGAACCAGCCCTGGTTATAATGCACAATTTTAAATATGAAAATGACCAAATTCCCACATTACTTAAGCAGTCCAATTTTCATAAGAAAGGCCTTTAAAAAAAACACATAATTTATACGGTATACGATATCACTTTACTATTATATTTGTGTTATTTTATAAGTATCAACAATATCTACCAAAAGTGACGGCTGCAGGTAAAATGACTTGACATATGAACATGTAAAGTAAAAATGGATTTAATAACTTTTCCATCAGGTAAGGCTTTTCCTATTAAAATTGGACTGAATTTACACTTATTTAAATAAAATTGAAGTTCATTACTTTTTTAAACTACTTATGTTAAGTTGTCATGGTTTTACAGCCTGACAGAAGCCAGTTAACACTAGAGTAGTTAAATAAATAAAATAAATATATACATCTTAGCAATTTGTGCGAAAGCAGTTCGAGTAAATCTTTCTTACTAATGTTATTATTGACCATGATATCTTTGTATTAAAATACAATTTTTGTACTTCCCTCAGTTTATGAAAACAATAAAATTATATTTATATATAAGATTCAAAACATCTATTTCACATAATTGAAATGTAAAAATTTAATAAAATGGCCCATTCCCATGAGTAAAGTATGTCGAAGTTTATAATTCTAGTTTATGAAAGATTTCTTGAAACAATGTCAAAACCTAGTTTTTATGCGATTCGGAGGTTACCAAAATGCATTTCAAGTCATTGGGCCAGTTTCATAGTCAGTGTGGCACTATACTAAATAAAAGACGACACACACCTTGACCAGAATGGAATGGGTCACTTTCATATACAAAACTGGCCCATTCAATTCGATTATAGGTAGGTGGAGTCTTGTATTTAGTATACCACCACACTTGAGGTGTGCTAAGTCTGACTATGAAACTGACCCATTGTTAGCTTCACTTGTGTTATGAGCCTGTGACATTTTAAATAATAATAACAACACATTAATTTTTCCCAAGAACTTGGCACAAGACATGTTACTAGCACAAGAGAACACAATCTAGGGGGGTTTGGGCAAAAACATGATAGCCCTCATTTCATGAAAAAATGTGCTATTAGTGATTTTTGTTAACATACCTTTTGAACTACACGTTGTTTTTAAAGTTGTTCAAGACCTTAAGTACAGCTAATATCGATGAATATATATATTTTTTCAATATTTCATAAATATTTAAATAGTGTGAGTATCCCATCTAAATCTAAAAGAGTTTTCATGTTTATACCTCAACTCCTCAAATTTAGGAATGGATAGACAGAACTTTAAGGTAATGTATTGGTCAGACTATAGTGCTGTGTTTTTCTCATAAAATGTCCTGAAAACTGTAATCTTATCATTCACGCAGGCTAGCATTTTCCACTAAACAAAAATGACAGACGAGGTCTAATTTGTATCATAATGTAGCTGTATTATCCAGCTGGTAGGAATCAGCACGTACACACGTGTCCGATTGTAAACTCATGGCCAGAACATAGACTAGGAGAGGGAGGGAGGATTTCCACCCTTCAGAGTCAATGTACTGGTAATTTAATAGGCCGGTGTTAGTTGGAGGAAGAATATTAAAAAACCACCCATGGCATATTCGCAAGTAAGTGATCATGTTAAAAAGAAGACTTTCTCAGCGCCTCAAGTGAACAAGAAAATGATAAGATGCTACCGTGTGAAATTTAAGATCAACAACGATAAACAAGGCGAAACAAGAAGGATGCTAACAAGTTTGGTGTTTTCGAGGCTAATATTCAAGAAGAAAAACATGAAAATTTTAGGAGTTCCCACGCATCAAGACAAGCATTCAGAGGGCAAAGTTATTACACTGTGGTAAGTTCGAAACCATTTATTCTTCATGTAAAATACCTTCAAAATATTAGGGTTATATTATGTGCAAAGCTGTACTATATTTGGGCCGGTATGATATAAAGCCTTAATGATATTGCCTAGAGTATGAGGTCAATGAAGTGTATTATGAGATATTTACCTAACTATTATTCAGTCTTATAAAACTATCAAACTATTAAGTTATAAAACTGACACCACATATACAAAAAATCCAACCTTTATTATATATGACTATATAATAAAATAAAATCTCTTATTCTTTTTGAGTTAAATAATTTGGATATAAGAAATATCCTCAAATAATATAAACAAATAAAAAAAATCACATATACATAAACGCAAAAAAAGCACTATATATCCTAACATACTTAAAAAGAAATTCTCGTAAATATTTTTTTAGCGTGAGCTTTGATAAATCTTGTAGAGTTTGACACTCAGCCTTAAAATAAAACATTATTTACAGGTCTTTAAGCCCACATGTAGAATTTTACTTAAACTCATCGATGACAAAAAACCGGAATGATCTACCGGCACGGGTTATATGCTACCACTGTATATTTTAAATTATATAATGCATTATGCTCAAGGCACTTTGATTAATAAATATTATGATTTTTTTTACAAATTAATTTTAGTTTGTTAGTACAGTGTAGAGAAATGTTTAGTTTCGGTTGGCAGATTTGGAATGAGCTTCACTAATGAGCAGATACAAAAATAGCAAGAAAATATTAATAATAGATGCAACTACTTTATTCAATTAAACCTGCTTTGGTGGTTGGATGACATACTACGCAACTTTTACTTTAAGTATGGATTCCCGATAACAAGGAGATTGAGGTGCGAATCCAAGTCGGGTGTATTGATGACAATGTTGCCAATTTAGCAACTTTGTTGCTAGACCTAGTGACTTTTACGAGTCTTAAACAAAAAAAAATTCATTTTTAGAGCCTAGTGACTAATCTGGTGACTTTCCTTGAATTTATGTCAAGTTCATGTTTATCATTTTTAATGCTGTAGAGTTTTGATTTTTGAACTACCGTATTGCAAAGAACGCATGATGCATTGCTTCAGTTTACAGAAGAACTCTAAGCAATCTATCAGTCACTCAAAATCAGAAATATACTAATAAGTGAGTACATTGTTTTATACATATCTTACATTGAATTCAGATTAATGTATGAATTTTTGGGTTGTCAACAAATCTGACAAATTTTAATTCTTTGTTTAGCGACAATCTAGCAACTTTCTGGTACTAATCTGCACTTATATGTTCTTTGGCTGCACTGAGTGATTATGGTTTTCCACTCTCTTCATGCAGATAAACTTCCTCTAAATTCGACCTTCCTCATCCATAAAAATTAGCTTAATTAATACTTATTTCTACAACCTGAAAGTGTAGTATGATTTGGTGATAACAAATATATTAAAAAATAATAGTTTGACATGGGAATCAAAACCAATACCTTTGGTTTTGAGTACCAATGTTCTAACACCAAGTAAAACAGGTTCATTCAGGGCCCCTCAGAGATATTCACAATCACGTCTCGATTTTACTCATAAATGACTTTATTGCTTTCATGAATTTTATTAGGGGAGTGGGATTGGTTCTGAGGAAAGCCATCATGCTATTTTATGTTGTAAAATGAGGTTATAACTGCATCTAAATACCACATTATTTAAACTGAAAAATGACACCTGGACACAGGAATAGAACTCAAGACGTTGGGCTTTAGTAAGTCAAAGCTTTGAGAACTGAGATATCGAGGAGTCGTCCCTTGCCAAGGATCTGCCTGCATTTGCGTGCGAAGAAAGTAGGAAGCCATTTAGGAATAACCAGACTAAGTAAACTCAGACAGAATTCAAACCTTCAATCTCCCCGTTATCATCAGCCCAGTCTAACATAAACACCTTGAACCGTTCGGCCACTGAAGCAGGTTACAAAATAATAATTTCCGCATTTGTTCTTCATGGTTTTAAAATTTGGTTTCTTACCTGACATGACGAAATTAAGGGGGTTTGAAAAAGGAGAACTTTAGGAAATTGAATAACAAAAACGTGAGAAAAGGGAAATTTGAAAATAATGATGTTCTTATGTTCCTATCTGAGTGTCCTAACATTCTTTACAAATTTTATTTTCCTTCCTTATGTGGTTTTTGGTTTCCCCTTTTGATGGAGTGCACTGTAGTGGGCAGTAACAATAGATTTTATCCAAGAGGCTGCCATTAACTCTTTTTCCAGTGGCAGCAGTGTAAAAGGTGAATTGTGTTCTTTTCATTGTAAAAGCCATATTGTGCTTGTCCCCTGTTATGTGTTTCTATCCACCTTTCCTGTTCCTTCGTCCAAATATAATACATACAGTAAGTTTTCAAAACTTATCGACGGAGGTTAGTCAAATAATCTGAATATTTTGTGAATAGCTTTTTATCAAACATACCTTATTTTGCCAAGATACTTTGTAAAAGTTTTATTTTAGCTGGCAGAATTGGCAGAACCCTTGAATGTTAATAAAAATCAACTCGATTGCGGGCACATTATTTCATACTTTAACAAATATATATATATACACCGGGATAAGTTAAGCAAAATGCATCATTGCTTCTTAAAACTTTTTAATATCGGGTAAATGTTGTCTAGCGCTTCCTGCAATTCTTGGCGGGTTTTGGCACCTAAATGGAAAAAAAAGCAATATTTTAGAAAAGTGTAAAAATCATATAAGAAGCCATTAAAATGTGCATTAAATATTTATTTATTCAAGGGGTATGTGCGACGTTTCAAAGACTTCAAATGTGTGTTCGCTTTAACTTCAATTTGAGATGAAGATTCAATAAAATAACAATTACAACTCTTCACCAATAAAATATTTAAAGTTAATATATTCATTTATGTTAAGTGTTTGTAATGTTTTGTTGTTATGTACATCACAAATTAATGTTCACATGAAAAATATCTAAAATAATTAAACTACATTTTGTAATAGGAATTTAATCTATGAAGAAATGAAGAAATATATTAATTAGATTTTTGATATAGCATTATGTAAATTATATTTAATGTCTAAAACCATATAGTTATGCAATATATCATATTTTTTCCAACATTTTACATCTTTTAAATATTCTTAATTCGATTTGGCTTTGAGAATATTTCATATTATTTGATTCAACTTCACTTCGAAATGAAAAAGGGGACTCACACCACTATAGTTATATATTTAATCTTAACATGTAGCATAATAGTTATAAATAAACATTAAAAGGAGTATAGGATAAGCCCCACTCAACCCCACCTTCCCTTCCCCCCATATACAAGAAAAACAAAGGGCTCAAAAGTTGACAGTTAAAACAAATTACAAATTACAATCATTTTTGGGGCATATCAGACTCCTTCAGTAGAAGAGAGTAGAACAATGACTGGACTATGGCTAGAGGTTAATCATTGTTGCGTGGACTCTAGAGTTACCTGTTCTAACTTGTGTCTTGATTCTTGAATATAGATATAGAGATATTTTTAGGGACGGGACCCTCAAATCCTTAAGGATATTCGAGAATTGATTATTTGAGAAAATTTCACATACAAGATTAAAATCCTTAATTATTTTTTTCACACCAAGTTTAATTTCTTTTAGAACTCTTATACTAATCAATGGTGGTCAAGAACCTATTATGATTATAGGATGAACTTAACTACCAGGTCCCAGACCAGTAATTTAACACTTAACTGAATGTATGAATGTTATAATAAATAGATTATAAGAAAGAATGTTAACATTTAATTACCATTTGTATTTTATATTATTCTACTATATTTATATTTTCTTTTATGTTTATAATTTTTTACAAGAGTCGAATTCAGAGTTAAGTTGTAGTTTCAGATTCGTAAAATAGTGGATTCGACCCAACTCTTTTATTTATTTATTTTAATAGATGACTGGTGTGAGTAGGCCTAGTAAGCAAAAGATGGAGAAAAAAGTGATTATCTAGGTTGAAACGAGGATGGTGTCTGCCTTTGGTTATAATTTGGTCTACACCAACAAAGCTGGGAAGCTTTGCGACTGTTGGAGAGGAATCATATTACACTGGTACTAGAGCAGTAGTAGAAATCATAACTATGTGCCTTGGCATGACATGCTAGTCGTTTTCTGGGTTAGTGTGGTTGGTATCAAAACTACGATCATTAATTTGTTGTCCGAGTGTCCTTGGGGATCAGCCAGCGCAAGTTTGCTGATGAACAAGGTTAACGGTTGGTGAATCTTGCAGGCACTGCATCTTGGTTTGTTGCATGGGTTTGAACATGTGTTTGCTGTGGTTTGTTGTTATTGGTGGCTGTTATAGAATCTGTACAAATCATTGATACATAGTCTATAGACCTCATAGAGCCGAAGAGTTTCAAGGGTGTGGATTGCAAAAAGTTGGTCTCTAGTTTAGAATAAGTTGTACCAGATGACCTGCAGAGGTCCCGTGATGATAATTATTGATATGGTTAGTTAAAAGGAAATTCAACAGCATTCAAATGGAGAGAGACTTAAAAAAAATACTTGCATTCAAAACCAAGTGTTCCTACTCGACTTTTGTTTTAACTTTCTCATGATATATTTGTGTGTTTGATGTATCACACATCAAGTAATTCCCCAACATCGCTATCAGGAAGGAGGAGTTGGTCAGATATAACAAGGCATGGGGAGGAAATACATCCCTAATTTACCTCTGAATAATTTGGCTTGCTATCAATTTCCTTTTAAATGTTATATTATTCTTTACCAATTGGTTTTCATAATCTATTGTTTAATTTTGTAAAAATATTATTGTGGTATCAGTGCAAAGTACAATCAGACACTTTAGCTCGGTCAGTAGTGTGTCTGCCTACTGAACTAAGAGTCCCGAGTTTGATTCCCAGCTTGACCCAAAAAAATTTATCATTGGTGAAATGTGGGTTTACCCTTTCACAGAGATGAATTAACGGCTGGGGACTGGATGTTGTGCCTGTCCTAGTCTTAAGTTGGATTATAATTAATATGAAGCCACGACAGGCCCAATAAGCTGGTAGTGGAAAAATATATAGCTTAGTTAATAAAGTGACCCAGACTGTATTCTTGAGACAGTAATGGATGTAATTAAGTGTGTAATCGAAAATATGAAATATTTTCAAACCCAAATAGAAGTTCAAATATATTTTGTTAGTTGTTTTATGGTTGAAAAATAATAAACTGTTCTTATTTATATAGCTTTATGAATCAAAATCACTTAGAGAATGTTTTATTGCAATAGTTTGTGATATTTCATAATAATCTAATGAATCAAGTTACAATCATAATATGCAATACAATTAGGCCTACTTAAATTTTGTTCATATGAATACTAATTTAAAATACAGATAACAGTTAAAAATAGCAATGGTTTAATATAAAGGTGTACTTAAGCTGTCAATATTTGTATTGACAAAGCCTGTGTTTTTATTTCAAAGCCTGTAGTTGATATTTTTTAACAAGCCAAGTCAAAGTTTCGAAACCTTGTAAATTTGTTGTCTGAAACAAAAAAAAAAAATTGTGTTTATCTTTTTTTTTGTGGAGGTTTTAAGTTTCATAAATAATTAAATATGAATAATTGATTCATACCAACCAACCTGTCATTACAATCTTGCCATTGACGAAAATGAGCAGCACAACTCTCGGCCGTACCATGCGGTAAATCAAGCCCGGGAACAACTCGGGTTCATAACTGTGTTAGAGTAAATCTTGTGAGAAAATTAGTTTAAAACACAGTAATAAAACATCAACAGTTTGGACATTGTTTAAAAAATAGTGGAAATAGCATTTTTCATATTAAAACAAATTATTATTTTTATTTAGCACCGTGTCTTACTACCCGTTCGGGTTATATGCTTTAAGTACTAATTACGCTCATGGGTTAGGAAACGGGAAGGTTGAATTAGTGAGCCCGCATTTGCGCGGAGGGAGAGTGGAAAACTATTCAGGAAACCCCCCCTCCCCCCCAGTTCACCCGACCGAGATTAGAACCTCAATACCCTTGTCCTCAGCAGTCGAACTCAACACGACTAGCGCGTTAGCCAACTACGCCATCGAGGCAGGTATTATAACAAATCTTAACAGCAGTTTCTCAAAGCTTAATGATTAAAAAATACCAGTTGATGATCACACAATTATGTACAGTTAAAAATATTTACTTGGCCCAAATCAGAGATCAGAAAATATAAATAATTTTAATACAAGCTAACTCACATTAGTACCACAGTTGTCAACTGGACCAATTTTCTTAGCAAAGGCATTTTGAAAAAGAGAGAGGTTTTTTGTCGCCAGAATTGATACAATATATTTTATTAATATTATTATTTTATAGGTACTGATAATAGTTGGCAAAAGTGACAAATACAGCTCACATAACTTGCTATGTCAATATCTGCATGTAGATAGTATAGCATTTTATTACTTCCTAAAAAATGAGGCTAATATTTTTCAAGTTTATAGCCTAATAAATGGATCTAAGCTACATTTATATTCAATATATTCTGCTTAAAAAAAATTGTGTCGTTGACTTATTGGCAAAACTAAGTAAATAAAAATTAATCCTAATTATCCAAAAACGTAACATATTTTGGTAACTGTTTTGAAGTAAAGCTCAAATGACTACTTAAATATAACAAAATGTGATCAAAAACAACTTTTTCATTTTTAAGACTGCTGCTCTTTGTTTCAAGTGCAAGTGAGTCAATTCAACATACAGTAATCCCCCTAGTTATTACGTAGCATACGATTTAAGTAAATTTGCAGTTACGTGTATGTATGTCGTAAATTGTGAAAATCAAAGAGAATACTGATAATTATTGTACTTATGGGTGTTTTATGATTTGAGGTTGGCTACACTAACACATAATTTACATTCATAGATATTAGAAGCTATTTACTTTATAGTTCTTGCATTTTTACATTTTACAAATACCTTCTTCGTTTATAAACATTCTGCATAAAAGTATTGCAGTTTTTTTACAAAGTTACAATTAAGGTACAGTATTGCAAATTACAAATCTACAAATATGACTTATGCTAAATGAGAGTTATATAACAGACCCAAAAACACAATTAATTAAGTCGGAGGATTACTGTACAGTACTTTTAGTGACCTGCATAAAGCTGCAATATAAGCATTTGCTTTTTTTTTTCCACTGTATCTTATAAGCAATTCAGGTTGAGGACGTATGTACACATAATTTACCCTGAATGGAAAGCTTACCTTGCACATCTACACTATAGTGTAGCTTAAAAGATAGAACCATAATATAATCTGCCAAGGAAAGTCTGCTTTCAGGATGGATGGAGTTTAAATATATCCTAATAATAATTACACTAATTTGTTAAAGGTGAGAAAGTTTAAAGTTTGAGGAAATATAATGACATTTGTCTGGAGGGAAAGTCTAAAACCATTTAGGAAAAACCACCCCTCGGTATACTCGACAAGGTCTCAAACCCTGAAATGGGTGCCTACATGTTAATGAGCCTTTATCATACCTGCTGAATTGTCCATGCATCTGGTTTAGGTTCTCCACACGTATAGGAAACCTTACATCACACGTTGCCACAATGTTTTGTATTGTGAATTCCATAAATCTTGCCTAGAACATTAAGTTCTTTTTATCAGTATTGGTAGATTCAAAGTGATTTATTTATTTATTTATTGAAACACTTCTTGTTATTATACTTATATTATATTTGAACAGTAGAAAACAAAAACAATCTGACACCTTGTCTACTGAGCTAAGAGTCCCGGGTTCGATTCTCAGAATGGCCGAAAAATTTATCATTTATGAAATGTGGGTTTAACCTTTCACAGTGATGAATTAACGGCCAGGGACTGGATGTTGTGTCTGTCTTAGTCTTTAATTAAATTATAAGGCATCTGAAGCTACAACAGGCCTAGCAAGCCGGTAGTGGGAAATATATGGCTTGAATAAAAAAAAGTGGGTCAGACCACAGACTAGAAACAATCATGAATGTAAAAGTATATGATTTGGCAAAAGGATTAATGAGAGAAGATTTGTTAACTTTAGCTAGCTGTAAGCCTATGGCGAATATACTATACACCACTTCTGCCTTTGATTTTCGAGCCTACTACCCTTACTTTACCCCAGAGGAATCCGGTTATATGACAAAAGAGAAAGATTAAAAAACTTCTTTCCCATTAAAGATTGAAGTGAGAAATATTTTTTTACAAAACTGCATTGTAACAATAATCATAGTAGCAAAAAAAAAAAACTCGCCAAGTCAGCCTGATGGACCCCTTGTATTCATATCTTCCTCAATATACAAGCAACTGGCACCATACCAGATGCTTATATTTTGGTTTTCCTTGAGGATGTTATATGCGAGAACCCAATACCGAGTCTATGAATCAGTAGTAGCCTCTTAATGGCGCCTTTATATCCAAATTTTACCCGGAATTCAAGTGTTTTAAATCTATGTGAACTATTTAAAAAGCATTCAGGATTGCCACTATTTTGATTTTATTAATACAACATTTCCTGTGTTTCCAGAAAAAAATCATATTTTCCCAGACACTTTAGAAAATAGAAGGAAATTAAATTTTTCATAAAAAAGATTAATTGGAGTTGGTTAAAGAGCTATTATGAAAGGTATATTAGTAGTGGGTCTAACACTATAGGAAAAACATAACAAAAGCCCAACCTATTAATATATTATTTAATTGAATGTGAGTTCCCATTTTAACCAAATGTGGTATCAATTTATTATGATTTCTATTTTATAATACAAATAAAGAGCTAATAGAACAAAAAATTATAAATGTGAGAAGGTTAAACTCGTACGCTTATTAGTATGTTTTATAAGATTTGGAGTTACAGGTAGAATGATTCATGTTCGAGACAAAGGATTTGACTTATCTATAAATGAAACTAGGCCTTATGCAAGAAGGAAGATGATGAAGGGCGGGTACAAAACTCTCATTATAGAATTCCACAGCCTTTACAGGTTTTTCCAGACGGAATTTATAAAAAAAATCTGACTCAACACTTTTTAAAGTTTTTATTATTTGTGAATGGACATTTCTGTTTATCACATTGGTCATAAATTTTTCCCAAACAATCCTAATGGCTAGTTTTAATTATTAAATTTAGCACCGCGTCTTACTACCTGTTTGGGTTGTACGCTTAAGTATTAATTACACTAATGGGTTAGGATTAGGGGTGGTTGAATTTAAAGGTGAACCCACATTTGCGTGAAGGGAGAGTGGAAAACAATTTAGAAAAAACCACCGGCAGTTCAATCGACCGAGATTCAAACCTTGATTTCCCCATCCTTGGCAGTCTAGTTCGACAAGAAACTAGCGCGTTAGCTAACTATGCCACCGAGGTGGGTCTAATGGCTAGTACACAAAAGCATACTTATAAATTATTTTTACAGTACCATATTTAATGTTTAAGGTATTATTTTTGGCCTTGTGTAGATGTATTATAAAAAAAAAACACTGTTTTCCCTCTCACGTCAGGAGTGCCATATCCAGGCAATGCTTTTAACCAACATCGAGAAACAAAATCTCTCACTTATGTTTAAATGTTTAGCCAAAGAATCAGTCAAGTACCAGTATTTAAATTCCCTGACTTTTCCTTATTTTTGATTAAATTCGTCAACTTTTCCAGGGTTTCTATTTTCACTGTTTGTAGCCACAATGATGCCAAGTAGATGCTCAGGTGTTGAATTGCTTGCCAAGACTAGATGCACAGTTGTTTTCCCAAGAAACTATGTCATAACATGAGTAGTGCAATATCCTAGTACCAAGCACACTTTGTGAGTACTTGGTGTCTACTAATACTAATGTGCTTCTAGCCCTAGTTGCTCACTGAGTTTCTGCTCAGGCTTGGTCTTGCATACAACCCTATATGGTGATTAAAGTTTCCTGAGGTAGCTCACCCAATGCTGGCCTTATTACTTGGCATCTGCTCCTATGTCATAATGCTAGCGTATAACTTCACAGCCTCGCCATTGTACCCTTAGCTTACTCTGAAAGTAGTGGGAAAGAAATTCTCCAAATCTTGAATCTTAAAGGATAATTAAAATTTGTGGAATTTGAGAGGGGAAAGAAGAAAAAAAAAAAGATTGGGATTTAAGAAAGAAAAAAACAACAAATTTTAAGTCCAATTATTTTTTTTACGTTATTATGATGCTTACTAGTAGTTTAGAAAAACATAATTTTGGGACATGCCTAACAACAAGCAATCTTGATCAAATTAAGCAAAAAAAAAAATCATACCAATGAGATAGAGCCGTAGTGTAAACAAAAAAGGTAAAATTGCTAAAGTTCAAGGAAAACACAAAGTACCTTCAAATGTTGTAAAAACCCTCTCGAGACTTTAGTTCGAATCATATTGTAATAAAGAATGTAAAATAGTTTGGAAGCGTGAATGAGGCAAATGGTGGGAGTAGAGAAAATATAATGAGAAAAAAGAGCAGGAGAGGGGAGGTGTTCTACAAATGTGAAAGAGATTTTGTATGGAAAAGAAAAGCAACCCTTAAGTGTAAGAAAATCATGCAGTAGAAACCTGGGTATTTTATGCAAGGGATACAAGGAAAGTGAAGGCCATAGGTATGAAGTTTTTTGAGGAGCATGCTAGCTGTCACCAGGAGAACGAGGATTAAAATGAAGTTGTCTGGGCAAGAATTGGACTACTGTATACGCGATAAAAGAGGACGCAAGGGAGACCAAGGAAAGGAAGGGATTGTAGGAGCAAATAACAGCCAGTGTGTGAGTGAGAGGGGAATAAAAGATGAAAGAAAGGAAGGAATAATGGTTGAAAGTTAAAGAGAGATCAAGATATTTTACCAAACTGAGCTGGCCACAAGTTGTAAACAGATGATGATGGTAGGAATAATGTCATACTCACGGGAAAGCCTAGTTTCTGAACGATACGAGCATATTTTCTAGCGGCCAATTGTGCACAGTCCTCGGACTTGGCACCGGTTACCACGACCTTCCCGGACTTGAAGAGAAGTGCAGTAGTGTGAGGTTCCCTCAACCGCATCACAATGCCGCAAAACCGTGATGGGTTGTACTCTGAGTTGCGTGTGCTGAAGTTTATCTTCATTAGGTCCAGTATACAACCTAGGTTCACCGTGGACACCACGTTCCTGGTTATAGAGGTTATATAATCTCATGAAATGAGGCATTTTTTTTTCACAGCGTCTTACTACCGGTTTAGGTCATATGTGTATTTGATAGTTAAGAAGGGACGAGGAAGGAGTATTTTAAAGATAATATACCCACCTTTGTGGTGAAGGAGCGTGGGAAACCATTTAGGAAAAACATATATATCTAGACCCAACAGGAATTCGAACCTCGATCTCCTCACCATCAGCAGGCCAATATAACACGAGAGTAACATTTTAGAACATTCGGCCACTTAAGAGAGTTACAAGGGATTAACATTATTACCAAAGGACTGCATACACACTTCGGAAATGGTTATGTCAACACATTACATTAAATATAATTAAAACAAGAGACTTAATATTTCCTACCCAGCCCCAGCATCATAATTTAATATAGGGATGGCAAGAATCTGATCACCTTTGAACTAAATAGAGTCCACAAAGTTTGTAGCCAATTTTTCTAACCACTTGGCTTCAAGGATTCACAATATAGTACAATCATGAGTGATTTTTTTTTTATTCAGTATTGAGGGAGCAAGTCAATATAAAGCTTGTTTGCGTGTTCTTACTGCAGATACAACATTATAAATTATTACTGTCTACATGCCACATTAAGTGCTTGATCGTGAGAAATATTAACACAATTTTATTTATTTTTTAATGTTTTCTAAGCATCGCATCTTACTACTCATTTGGTTGATATGCTTATGTACTAATTACAGTGATGGTTTTAGAGATTAGGAAGGTTTTATTTAAAGGAGGTGTATCCGCATTTATGTGAAGGAAGAATGGAAAACCATTTTTGAAATCCCACCTTCAGTAAACCGACCGAGATTATAACCACAATCTCCCAGTCATTGGCAGTCTAGTCTGCTACAAGAGTAGCGTGTTAGATCATGCGGCCACCTAAGAGGGTTACAGTTGTAAAATTAAATGAGTATTTTTTTCTATTGGTAGTTAATATTAACAATGTGACAAGATAGGAAACTTTATTAAAATGTGTGTACAAAATGCAGATCCCCTCAATAAAGAGTTATTCATTCAAAGCATTTAACATGAACGTTCTGAAAATACTGATTATAATATCAGCACATGATAATTTCTATGAGCGAGATTGAAAGGGCCTACAAATTTTGCCAGGAAGGGTATTTTCCCATCCCTTCCAGGATTCTTTTACATGCCACAATCAACATGTGACCGATGGCTGTACTTCCCCTACATAGGAATTCGTGGCTACAGATTTTTATCATTGTGGAAAAATTGATTCCGATTGGGTTTGAAACCATGCACATTGGGTACTGAGGCAAGCACTTTACCCTAGGACCACCGAGGTTTACGTCTACTTAACTGTTGATAACACCCAATTATGATTCATATGCATAGGCCTGAGGTTCCCAAGCTAGATAGAGCTAGAAAATAATGCACCACTCACATGATCTTTTTTGTTTTACAATCAATGACAAAAAAATATGCTTTGTTTCAAGTAAAGTTTTAATGATGTGGTAGTTAAAATATAAAATGTACATGTAGTTTATCTAAATATTATATTTTAGAAACTCGCTTTAAAATATAGTGTATTATTGATGACAGGTCTTTGAGCATCGCAAATGATTCAATCAGTTTGTAGGCCACAACAAAAAATATGAGTGGTGTACATAACTCAATACTGTACCACAATTGTGCACGTGAACCAAATTAACTTTACAAGGGAATTTTTTATAGTTTCAAGATTAATAAAAATGTAAATTTAATTAACTCTGAAAGGTAACAAAAACTTTAGTTTGAATGCCTACACTACAAAGCTATATTTTAAGTTATGCCATAGTAGAACCAAACGAGTTAAGTATTTGATCTACAGGGATGAGGGTACTTAATATTTGTAGTTTTTAAAGGGTTTATAAAAAGGTAAGTAAGCATACACAAGGCCAGAACAGAGAAAGTAACTCACTGTAAGGTTGGCGCTAGTGTGGGCTCTCCAGAGGCTGGTGTCAGTGCACTCATTAGCGCTTGGGGAGGAACCGATGACCGCTGCACCGCTGTCTACACACGTGATAATAATATAACATTATAAATTAAAACAAATATAAAAGAGGTATCATTTTATGGTTTGGAGGAAAATATTCAAGCATAAGTAAATAGAATATACGACATCTTGCTAATTTCAATCCACGTATTGAACCAACAGCTTAGACATAAAGAATCAAGCATGTTAACATATTGGCCAAAGTGATCCTTTGATAAAGTCAGTAAACCTTATGAATATCGCAGTAGATTCACAAAAAAAAATCTGATAAAACAGTAGCAAATTCTAAAAAATATAACTTAGATCAGGGGTGAGCAAGTCATTTATAGCCCAAGAGACAAGGTTCTGAGAGCAACCAATATTTTACAAATTAGTAGGCCTATCATTTCTTTAAAACCAACCATGGAGGAATGTAGCTCACCAAAATCAAACAAGTTAAAACATGTTCCGAAATGTTCTCGATTTTCCCAGTTAAGATAAGAGATGGACCAGGGAGTGGACATATTATTAATAAAATATGAATGCAAAGTGAGTAGTCTTACAAAACACAGGAATACATATGAACAGTCATTTCAATAAATGTTTATAGCCGTCAGGCCTAGATGGTTTATTGTAATTTTCAATATAACCTTCTTAACCTGGCCCCCTTTCCAAGAATAAATAAAAGGTTTACCAACATTTGTCTTAGATTATAGTTTATTCATTAAATATGTTATTTTAAAATTTCACAGCTCTATGGTATTTTAATTCAGCATCTCTGTGGTCTAGTGCTCAAAGTTCCTGGCTACAGATACAGAGGTCTCAGGTTTGACCTCGTTGCTTCAAGAATTTTTCTGTGAAGCAATACATCAGGAGCGAGGTTAAACTCAGCCTTGTGAGGACACATGAGGAGCTAGCTCGATAAAGAAAAAAAGTGGTAGCTCCGGTCTAGAAAACTGAGATTAATGACAAGAAGGTTTGTTGTGCTGACCATGTGACACCCAATATCCACAAATGTCTGCACTATCACCACTGACGATGGCGGCTGCTCGATCGGTATGGTTCGATTGCGGACTTACGCCGTGAATTATTTTTTATATTTTAATTTTAAGTGGAAAGCAAAGTATCTATGAGCTTCATAAAGGGCACAACATGGGAGAGCACTAAGATGTGCTGAGGAGATTCAGAAATCCCATTTTATTTAAAAAGTAGTTTGATAATGTTTTTAAATCTTTCATGCCTGAAATGTAGATCAAAGGTATTAATCAAAATATTTCTGGCCAGAATTGGAAATAATTTTTGTACTTAAAATCAAGTAGATAAGCCTCATTTGTTTACATTTGTAATGGATATCTAGAAGGGTTAGCCTAAATTGGTAATATTATAGCCCTAAATGGAATACGTATGAAAATAGAAAATGTTTGAGAAACACTGCTTTAGAAATTATATTAAAATAATTTTTCACCTGAGAAATAAGAAGTATTTTTAGTAGGCCTAGATCAAACATTAATCCTATTTCAATAATATCAACAGGATAAAAAATACCTCCTTGATAAAATGCTGGTGAGAAAAATTTCATCAGAAACTGGAAATGAAACAAAGTGGCACAAGTATTAAACAAAATATTACTAAAGGTTTAATTCAAAGTGACCAACCTTGGTGGCGTATTAGCTAACGTGCTAGTTTTGTGTTGAGCTGGACTGCCGAGGACGGGGAGATCAAGGTTCGAATCTTGCTCGGGTGAAGTGGGAGTAGTTTTTCCTAAATGGTTTTCCACTCTCTCTCCATGGAAATGCAGGTTCCCTTCCTCTATATTTAACCTCCCCAATTCCTAGCCCATTCGTGTTATTAGTACTTATGTGTGTGTATAGCCAAAACGAGTAGTAATACACGGTGCTAAAAATATATATACTCTACAGTACATCTAATGATTGTATAAACAACTCACTGTAGCAGGCGGTGGCATCGCGGCTTGTTGGGATGTTTGTGGCTCAGACAGTTGAGCAGAGCGTGAGGGGTCCACCTCCCTGTCGACGTCCATACTGTTACTGATAACACACAACAAACTTCTTAACGAAACTATAAATTATTTATGTTTTGATTTTTAAATTTTTCAAGTGTTTTAGTGTTTCATAGTTTAGAGTATTGTGGCTGCCTATATCATAACAAAGAACTGTAATTCAGTTATTTTGGGATGGCGATTGTGTAAAACACCTGCGGGAGGGACGAGGGTTCATTTTAATTTTCACTGTGGCTTATTCAGCCCGTCTCAAGATGGATGATTGGGATAAGTGAGAGGAAATGAGCTCAAATCAAGATCCCCGGCTTCAAACAAATCTTGCTGCTGAGAAATGCTCTATGCTCGCGTTAAGCTGGGTTGACATGGTCAGTGTATGTTCGGAAAAAGCGCACTCGGCTGATGCACATTAACTCGGATGGTGTGTATGCCTGATGCCGGGATCACAATCAAATTAACATTAACTTAATGTAACTTAACGTAAAGGACCTACTCGTCTGTTTAAATGGAAGTGATCATGATACAGTTAACTTAACGTTGACTTGCAGTTAACTTAACTTAAGAGATGTCATGGGAGGTCTTTTACTTTAAGTTAACGTTACTTAAAGGTTATCATGTGATATAGCCAGCCAATCATTATGCGAGTGACATCACCAGGGCTATTTAGTAACTCATTTGTTGGTATTATGACCAATGTTTACTCTTTAGCCTAAGTTCTAGTGATCAGACATTGAAACAAAATATTTAAACTATAATAGGAAAGCTAAATTTATAAAAAAAAAAGTTTACTAATAGATATTTATTATATTGATTGAAAACTGCAAACATTCACAGATAATCACTGTACAAATAGTACAAATTACAGATCATACTCGAGAATTAAGATGTTTGGCTCGAGTTGTTACGTTAAGTTACGTGAATCGTGATCACATGTGTTTTCTTAAGTTAAGATAAATTTAAGTGAACATTACGTTAAGTTAACGTCAAGTTGATCGTGATCCCGGCCTGATTCGAGTGCACTTGGAAGGCGTCATCCGATCAGAGTATACTCGGGCAGTGACAAAATTTCATCCAAAAGTACTTGGATCGAGCAGTGTTTAAGTATGGCGGAAATTTAAAGTGCACTTTAAAAACCATGTGAAAAAAATAGTTCCAAAGTGCACTCGCACAGTTCCAAGAAGACTAAAATTTATAACGAGGTCCAAGTGCACTTGGTCTGAACGTACTCTGACCGTGTCCGACTACTGCTTTTGACCCACTTTTTTTCTTTTCTTTTAAAGCCTTTCAAGCAATAATTTTTTATCGTGTCAAAGATTATACAACCCAAAATCTTTCGTAAATATCGTTAAACTTAAGAACATAGGACTAATATATTTATTTTAAAAGTGAGTGTGTCCCCTTTTAAGCTCATGCTGGACTGCTGATTACCTTTTCAATTTTACGGAAATCGTTAGTCCTATTCTTGGACAGCAGCACAAACCTGAAATATCCTAAATAATTGGTTATGTGTTAGATTCACATTACGAAATTAGCCAATCCAAAATATGTTATGTTTTCACATGACATGCATGACATGTCATACATGTTACACTGATTAGATTTGGTTACGCCATTTTTAATTTTTAAACAATTATTTCCTTTTTTATTATATCTGACTAAATTTACCTCTAATTCATATCAGTTTAACCAACCTAATGCCTTAATATTTATTTGCTAGCAAACTTCGTAAAACGCCAAAAGATGGCAGGTCAATCGAAAGTTTTAGTCTATCGATTTTTCGAGCGTTCACTTTTTAACAGTTTCAATAACGCTCGCTAGAGGTATATGATTACTGAAAGGTAAGATAGATAGCAGAGTAACTAGCTCAACATTAAACAAAAATAACAGGAAATAAGAAACATAATAGAAAGGAGGAATGGCGTACCCATAGATTTTAATTTATGATGTATGGAATATAATTATAATTTATTTCACTTTCTTGCAATTGTGAATTTCATGGTCACTTTTAATCTGACAAGCTGTATGAGTTACCTCATGAATATCAGTTAAGTTGAAAACCTGGGCTTTAAATTTAGCTTATGCATTATAATCATGAATATCCTACATTATGGAATGTGTTGCATGTTTATTTTTAAGATTTTATTATATATTGTGGTTTCTTGTGGAGGAGGAGTAGGGTATGATGAACTTTGTCCCTTTCTAGTTTCGCCCACTTGAAAGAAGAACTTGCTTGACTAATTTTCAGGTTTTTACACCTGGGATCTTTTGTGGCGAAAAAAAACATGTGTGATCGTAAGTACCTAATTATTATGTTCTCCGCACAATGAATATTTTTTTATCTCCCTCAAAACACATATTTTTATTTTTTATTTTAATCATCTTTTTTTTTTACATTACTGGTTAAAATGTATTTATTTGAGTGTTTAATAGATTATAACACGTAAGTATTTCATAATTATCCGGAATCATCCACATTGCACCGCTAACCTCTTATTTCATCTCTAACAAATGTTTGTAGAAATTTTACCATACTAACTTGCTTTTTTTATATTATGTAAATTATAAATTCACTGTCCTCTAAATGAGCTTAAACTTTTTGGATCATGTGATTAGATATCAAATAATAATAATAGTAGTAGTATTGAAAAATAAGTGTACCATGCCTCCCAGGTCCAGGATTGTCTAGCCTCTCTAGAACTTCTCTTATATCATTTACGGTATATCTTCTAACATAATACCTATATCTGTAACCATTTAATTGATCTCAGGATTCCAACACTTCGCGCGAAAAATTGTTTTAAAATATGCTAATTTAATAGTTTTATTATACTTTAAATAGCAAAAACCTGTTATGTAAGGCTTGTAGTTCTATAGGAATATCCCTTTCGACGTGAATACTATTTTGAAACAACAATCCGCCTCTTAAATAAGGTAGAATTTCTGGACGTCTGAAAATCGTCTCAGCACTTCGGAAAACTTAACACCTTCATCAGACAAGAAAGAGGATATAACATCACACCACACGAAACCCATTATATATATACTATTATAATAGATGATAATGATGAGCTTATTTGTTAAAATAGCTTGGATATTTTATATTGAAAATTGACTTCAAAATATTACGCACAGTAGTTATTTGAATGCTATAGTTCCATGGCTAATTATTACTCAATAGCCATGGGTGCGGGTCCTTGTTTATTTTTGTCGTCAACAGGTATTCTCGTCATTTTTAAGGATTATATTAGCCGGCCCATGAGAGATTAGCTAGAATTGGACCGTAGCAATGCAATCTCATTAAGAACGTTGTTATACGTGAATATGTCAAACGTCAGTGTTGAGGCGGAAGATTTACATAGAGGGGGGGACAAATGCTATTCCTGGAGGACCTGAGGTAGAGGTGTTGAACTCTGGGTCGATAAGATGTAGTTGGAGTCAATGGTCTCTGAGGAATCTGGCATGTGGACTTGTGGAATATCTCCTGAGGATTGACCATAAGGGGAGACCTTAATAGGGAGAGGTTGTATGTAGATATTCCAGCCTAGACTGACATAGGGGCAGTTGAAGTTTCAGAGGTATAGCCCACACGAGTCAACGCAAAAGGGTAGAAGATATAAACCGGAGGATTAATTGAAAGATTAAAATGATAAGGTTTAAATTTGTTTCCTTCCGTACTGCTCTTAACGCTAGTGTTACCTCCTTTCTTGACCGTGTGGATAGACTTCCCTCATTTCTTCCCTTTAGGATTTCCTCCTTTATCTATTTCTTCCCTTTAACCCTAGGGTATCCACCCTTAAGGTCTTCTAATGTATTCCTATTCCTTGATTTTACATACCTTACAATCCTAGCTTTTGATTCCTGTGCCCTACTATCCCAGTATTGTTTTTTTTTAACTCTTGATTTTACACACCTTGCATTCTAACTCTTTGTTTTTCCAACCCTTGCATTATCATTCCTCGCCTGACTACTTCTTTCCTTTTCACATCAATGTTTAAAAACACTTTGCAACCTCAAATAATGTGGTTGTACCATCTTAAACCTAGATGTTTCCTCCACCCTGATAAACATTTATGTTTTATCGTGAAAAATGTTTATGCTGAGCTCAAAAAATGTACGTTAAATATATTATTACTATTAGTGTTGCTATAACTAATTTAATTACACTGACTATGCGGCCGTATAACCAATTGTTATCAGGCTATTTTAAAACCAATTTGTCATAAATGCTAGTAATCATACATTTTATATAATTTTTCATTTGATAAATGTTTTAGCCAACTTTTAAAACCCGAAGATATGGCCATTCTACTGTAAAATTGATTTCCTGGTCTAGCAAAATACTTTTTGCTTCCGTGTGATCGATTAAGCACCCACCAACCTGAGTAAAACAGTGCGATCTGTGAACAGTCCCTCATCTAGTATTACGTAAAGCCGCTTAGCGTCCGAGACCAGCATTATCCACTAAGGCGTAGTCATTCGCTTAGATACTGGAGATTATGTACTTATTTTATATTCTCGAGCACATCACAAAACTGGTAGTAGTATTTAGCTCTGAATTAGTGATGGTTTTAATCGGAGTAGCTCCACGAGCTTAACTCGGTTTGTGGCTTCGATGCAAATTACTTTTACCGAAAATTTTTTCAACCAACACTTCCGTTCACTTACTCTCACCTCTTCTCAAGCCAGTACTTGTTCATAGTCACATTTTATATCTCTTCCAACTAAATCACTTGAAAATTTAAACTGCCACTCAAAATAACAACTTCACTTCGCGTTTTCTCCCGGAGTTCAAACCTCGAGAATCTAGAAGGTTTCTGAATATTTAAAAAAAAAGCATCAAAGTAAGGTATGAGCTTAAAATTTCACCTTTTAAATAATAAATAAAGAAACAGGTTGGTTTTAGCGATTTGATGCTCATTCGTAATTCTGAGGATATTTAAATAATTTAATGTGAGACNNNAAAATCTTCTCACGTATTTTCGTGTTTTTTTTAACGTTTGGAAGGAGAAGAGTAAAAATTCGAAAAACAAACCACCTTTGGAGTTATAGTGATAGTGTAGTCTGGAATACAGAGAATAACAAATGTTATAAATATTGAGTTGGCTTTACATTTATCTAATGTAAGAGCTTACTAAATATTGTAAAAAAAAATCTAGAATTTAAATGTTTTATGAAGATACATATTTTTGGTTGATTACTAACATTTTTTTATGTAAATAATGTTAAGGACTGTGACGTTGGTGTTTGTGTGTTTTTTAAGGTGAATTAAAATTTCCTTTTTTTAACCAACTGATTAAATCAGCACACCACTAACTAGCAAACTAAACTAATAATAAAATACACAATATCCATAACCCAGATCATCAATGTGACGCAGTTGGTCAATAGTTTAAGACTCAGGCCTCACAAATTATAGTTTATCAATCATGGTGATCAACATTGGACTCGGTTATAATTTTGAATTAGAACACTGAAGGTGGCTTTCTACATTGTAATTTAAAAGGAGTGTTTTAAATCCAAAATGTGACGTTCGAACATTGTAATTTTCACCGTGTTTTTTCAATCCTATCTGCACGGGGATACTGGAACATAATATCTTAATTTTTCTCCTTATCTCTACCGTTTTGTATTAAATTATTAGTAGCCATTGTGGGAAGCATATAAATAACATTAATAAATATACGTATTAATATGTACAGTTAGTAAGACATGGTTCTAAAATAATATATGTATTATTTTATAAGGTTTGTTAATAACTAGACGTAATATTGATGGTGACTACGAAGAGCACTTTCAAAACCCCTACAATTTCTACCACCCAAAATTAATTTTAAAAAATATTATTTTTTTAGCACTTCACTCTGGTTATAAGTTCATGTATTAATTACGCTAATGGGTTAGGGATGAGGAGGATTGAATTTAGAGGAAGTGTACCAGGAGTTGCATGGAGTGTGTGGGGAAACTATTTAGAAAAAATCACCCTCAGTACACCCGACCGGTATCGAACCACGATACCACCGTCATTGGTAGTATAGTCTATTGCGAGAGTAGAACCCTAATCTATGCGGCCATATTTAAATAACATTAAAATAATTAATACTCTAGATTACTTCCATTATACAAAATGCGTATGTCGGATCTAACTCCACAGGCTTTTCAATCACAAGGGGAAATTTACCAGCTATTTTAAAGATTGTGTTACTACAAACCCGTTAGATAACTTAACAAATTTTAAAACCATACCTACTCAATCAACTGTGGCTTGGGATCCAGTTAAGTTTCAGTTTCACCCTGAACAATGAGCTAAGCCAATGGTCATACCATCGTGTGACTACCATACCTCCACGCAAAACAATACGTCGGATAACGCTATCTACACGTGCTCATTTTAATATGCATCGCGAAGGGAATTGTCTTTTGTAAGGACGGTGTGGTACACGCGCTAGAGTTATCAACGCGCTGAAACGATTGTGTTTTGTCATATCGGCACCAACATTGTATGTGTGTGTTGGAAATGCTAGTTCAAGCTATCAGAGGTGGAACACTCGATAAATGTATCGTTTGTTCTGTCAAAATGTTATCTCGGAACATTGTGTACAACGGGAGGCATCAAGGGAAAATATGTACAACCCTTTTATATTAGCGCTTGGAGAGCTATATCCTGGCTGCGTTTGCATTTCAACCTGCGCTATAGTCGGTAATCTGGTCACTCTACACGTTTGTACTTGTCCTATTCTTTCTTTAACTCTTAGTTAACATTATTTACACATGCAATGTTAGTAAAGATGACTAGCGCTACAGTCGGAAATATGGTCACTCTACATGTTTCTACTTGTCCTATTATTTCCATAACTATTAGTTTACATTATTTACACATGCAATGTTAGTATAGCTGAGTAGCGCTACAGTCGGTAAATCTGGTCACTCTACATGTTTCTACTTGTCCTATTCTTTCTTTAACTCTTAGTTAACATTATTTACACATGCAATGTTAGCATAGATGAGTAGCGCTACAGTCGGAAATCTGGTCACTCTACATGTTTCTACTTGTCCTATTCTTTCTTTAACTATTAGTTCACATTATTTACACATGCAATGTTAGCATAGCTGAGTAGCACTACAGTCGGAAATATGGTCACTCTACATGTTTCTACTTGTCCTATTATTTCCATAACTATTAGTTCACATTATTTACAAATGCAATGTTAGCATTGCTGAGTAGCGCTACAGTCGCTGAACGGAAAAAACAGAAAATTGATTTTTAGAAATAAAGTTGGTAATATTAATTATTGAACATTATATTTCAGCATATTTATTGTATAATCAGGAATAAATAATTGATTTTTTTAAAGTTACAAACTTTAACCAAAGCTAATTTAAATAATTACTCCACGCGTAGTTTTAAAAATAGTTGAATATCTATCTGTAGGCCAAAGGTAAAATTACATACTCCTAAATACAAAGCTAAGGAAATTTTATCACTTGAAAAATATAATCGCAATATTGTTTGATGCCTTATCTCATCATTTTGATTTTTCCTAGAACTATGACAGTGACAGTGGGCACGCGGACTAAACCGTAAAACTCATCTAGTCTGGCTAACCAGCTGAGGGGAGTTCAGGGTTGAGATCTTGGTCGGGTGTACTGAGGGTAATTTTCCCTATATGGTTTCCCACTCTCTTTATCCCTTGCTACGCAAATGAGGATACAGGATTCAGAATTATATATTTCTCATTCCCACCTAATTGGTGTAATTATTAATTGCGTAGATCTATAAGGGCAGGACACGGTAGTTTTTTTAAACATAAGGCTTACAATAAATACTTTCCATGACTTTAATATGGAGTTTGTTCTTAAAAGAATATATAGTGGTTGTGTGATTTTTTTTTTAAATATACTATAAACAATATGTTTGAAATAAAAATATCGGCTAGTGTCATACTTTTATATTCATTCACATCAAAAAATACACCTATGAAAATGATATTCCTTCTAAAATCTTGTTGGGAGCGTGAAATATAATCGTGAAATATAATCGTGAAATATTATTTTTTTTAAAGTATATGCTGAAGATCACAGTATTCATATTTAATAATAAATTTCATATTTTTTTAAACCAAATAGTATGTTGTTCAATATGAAGGCTTTGTTTGTAGTTGTTTAAAAAAACAAAACACACACACGCAACAGCAATACTGATCACGCTTCTGTGATTGTAGAACAATGGAAATGAGAATTTAACATCGCTAGAGAGCTTTTGCCCCTTGAACCCTCTCGTAAAGCACCCCGCACCCTCCAACCCCCCTTCGCTATCCTCCATTGCCCCTCATTTTAAAACTCATGTATTGGATAGACGAACGTGATAGGAATGTCCTATGTACGATTGTTTATCTCGAATAACAGTAAAACTGAAGCCCCCTAATGACACGTACATTCGATACCAGCATTGTTATATCGAAAAAAAAAAACTGTTTTCAATAAAAGAACACTTAGGTAATTTTTTTTTTTTCAATATCATATCAAGACTGAAATTGAAGGGTTCGGATTTATTTTCAAAAGATAGGTTATCTTAACTCAAAAGAGGTAAACCATATCTAATTAACATCATATTTTTTAAAAAAAAGTTCAAATATTAGTCAAAAAAATCATCTGTTTTCAAAAGAACTATGGTACATTTTTATTGTGCAGATATATTGTTTTGTTTTTTTTCGCACGTGGTTTCAGTACCCTTTCGGAAGAGTACTCTAACATTAGTTACGATAAGTTAATAGGGATAAGTAAGGTAATATTTTAGAGTGCTCGCATTTTAGTGGAGATAGAATGGTATTTCCTAAAGGGCTTACCATTCTAAGTACACTCAAGCGGTATTCAAGCTTCGATATCACCGTTACCACCATTTCAGTCTAACATGATCGTAGGGCGTTACACCATAGAGGCCAGTTCACACAACGCTAAGCTATCTTTTTCTTCCTGAATTTTCTGCGGCTTCTTTCTGGTCTGCTCCAGTGAAGTTTAGTTATAGCATTCTCCAAAATGTCTCGTTTGAGCTCAGATGATAGTACTGAGAAACATTAGCAGTTGTCTTAGAAGAAGAAAATTTAGGATTTGTAAGTTTGACTCGTTCAATTAACGCTTTCATTGTAATGGAATACTAATTAAATACACGTGAAACAAAACGTAAAACCAATCTTTTAACACTTTTCGGTTATTTTCAACAATCCAGCACTGCATCTGTTCAACACGTAGTCCAAGCTGCGTTATGCGCATGCGCAAAGTAAAATGGCTCAAGATGGAAGAATTGCCCGGCCAGCAATAGTAAAAGCATAGCTTGACTTAGCAAAGCTTATCTTAGATTTTTGTGTGAACGACACATTGAAAGATAATGGGTCCACTACTTTTCTAATCAGTTAGCAAGGCAAATATCTTAGCTTAGTTTTCATTGTGAACCAGCCTTAAGTCTAATACGATGAGGGTTTGAATGAATAGAAATTCACCAACTACCTCAACACCTCTATCACTTATCATTTATGAAACTATTGTCAATTTGTCAAAATGGTTCTTAAGAAGTGATGTAAAGAAAACAGCCTTGACAGTAGCCCTCACGTTAACTAACGTGTCCATATTCGATGCTCACACGACATACTATCTTCTTTATAACGATCACTACTGTCATTTTCGACAAGTTCAGGAGGTACACACGGTATCCAAGGTCTACGCCCGGGAATCAAGACACATCCGCCTTATGGCTAGTAAGAAAGAGAGAGAGAGAGAGAGAGTTTCGCTTTAGATCTTGGCTAGTCGCCAACTCAAAGAGTGACGGCTCCTTCTTGATTGTCATGTCATTTCGATCAATCATCGAGGAACAGATCTTTCAAATAAGATAACTAACAACGAAAAATTAATTGTTTAAGAGTTTGGTCACCATTTACACACATATAACAATGGCGGTTATAATAAAGAATGCCATATTCGGCTTATTGACAGTTTAATTCACATGCATTCATTGTTTACGTTACACAGCATGACAATATCTTGTGAGAGATTAATGATAACGAGGTAAAGAGAGTTATAATATAATATTCATGCAAACTTTAATCTATTTTATGTGTATGATTGATATTATTCGTCATCTCCTACGGCAAGTGCCGGACATTTCTCGAGCTACAATCATAAGGTCATAAGTGTAGTTAAATTCAGAGAGTAAGACACGGTGCTAAAAAAAAAAAAAAAATTGCACCACATCGAAATCAATTTGTCTTTCCCTTCGTCAATTATTGTTGAGCTGAGTAGTACATTTTGTGCATAAATTAATTTTTAATCAACCCAATCATTTATTTACTTCCCCCTTCATTCCCCTCAACCGTGTCATGACATCTCAGTGCAGAGATTGTGTCAATCTGTAGCTTTTAAAATGGCATTTTAATTGTGTAAACAGCTACAAATAAATGAAAGATTTTCCATATATGATAATAAAATATGGCAATTACTTTCACTTATGGGCAAGAAGAAAAAGGAGTTAAGATATTTCTTGATTTTAGATAAAAAATAAAATTAAAAAACACAAATACTATTGTAAAAATGAATGGAGTAAACAAGTAAATTAGTATCGTATTGTATCGTATCGATGTCAGAGGGTATCCCCACCCCCTCTTATTTATTACTACGTCATTAGTGTAGATAGTACAAACTAGAAACTTAATATTAAATTAATATACCTTTTAAAAAAAAATATTAATAATACATCTACAAAGCGTGTAAGGCAGTAGCAAGAGCCTTAATACATATTAATATGGTGCTATAGAATTTGTTATTCAGATTTTATCATAGAAATACATATATAGAAAACTGACTCCTTTGACTAACTAAGTAATAAGAAACAAATACGAGAACCATAATGTCTAAGAAACTTGTTTAAAGTTGTGAGATTTTTTCTAAACCTAAAGAGGAAAGAGGATAAAACAAATTTCATCATCTCACAAAGTTTTAATTACAGAAAATGATATCAAAGATATGTATTTTAAAAAGGGTAGACTATCGTATCTTACGTACAGGTTAACTACAACTAAAGACACAGTGGTTGAATTTAGTGTGTTCACTGCACAGCCCCGACGTCATTAAACCAGCACTATCAAACTCGGCGACAAGCAATAGCCCATTTTAAAACGCTAATATCATGAGTTAATTAATTTTATTGACGATAATTATTACATGTTGATCGTTTATTGTATCTACACTCCGGAAATTAAGTTATTTTTTAATGAATGCTATTTTAAACCTAAGTCAAATTCAATTATAGGCTATCGTTGGCAAGAAGTGTCTAAAAAAGGGTTGTGCTTGAATCTGACCTTTTGGAAGGGAGCTCAACTTTGACCTATTGATAGCTGTTGCAAAGCATTATTTTTAGGAATATTACAATAATTCTACTGACTTCCCGTTTACTTTTAATATTTAGTCTAAAATAATATTCCTCACAACTTAAAAAAATTAAACCAATATATTGCCTGCTCACTAAGAAATGAGGTTCGAACCAATTCAAACAACTTGAACACCCGCAAACCCACGGATAGCTACTGAATAACTACATACGTTTCTCAACACCCTCTATTCTCATCCCTTTGTATCTTACGTCGGCCTGAAATTCCTATTCCACCCTCCTTCAAATCTACGTGTTGTGGATGCTGATCTGTTAAGGGGTTGACAGTGTATATAAAGAAGTTTTTTTTACCCCCTGAAGTCCCCCCTCGAGGGTTTTTGAGAATAAAAAATCAACCAG